>CAUYQG010147192.1:0-48372 GCA_963574415.1 Tarsius wallacei | reverse complement strand
ACTCTTGAATAATATTATTTTTGTGTCATTCTTAAAATTTTAATGTGCACATTACTAAAGTCAACCTTTCATATGACCCCACAATCCCCCTACTACGAATATACCCTGAAGAACTCAAATCATTCTATAAAAAAGATACCTACACACAAATTAACTCCAAATGGACTAGAGACCTAAATGTACAACCTCAAACCATAAGAACCTTAGAAAATACAGGACATACCCTATGTAGCAACTGTCATTTTTGGAGTTATTGGTAATTGCCATTCTGAATGGAGTTAGGTGGTATCTCAGTGTGGTTTTGATCTGCATTTCAAAAGAAAGAATGTTAACAAAGAACCAAAAACTACCAAAAAATGATTCAAACACAAATTCTAGCCCTAAAAAAAAAGTCATGACTATAATTAAAAATTCAATACACAAGTTTAGAAAAATTTAAACAGATTGAGAAGGTAATTAGTAAACTGGAAAACACATCTGAAAAAAATAACCAGACTGAAGCCTTAGAGAAAATGATGAACGTTCTTGGTGGCAGGTGGAATGGATAGTAAAAGACACGCGAGATATAGGCATTGGCATCTCAAAAAAAGAAAAAGCAAATAGGGCAGAGCTGATCTTTTGGAAATAATGACTGTGGCTGCCCAACAAGTCACAGATTCTAGAAAGATTGCAACACCCCAGGAGGATAAACACCAGAAAGAAAAAAACTCCACACAGGCATGGCATAGGAAAACTGTTCTCAAAAAACCAGAGAGAGAATATTAAAGACACCAGACAGACTAATGAGGAGCAAAATTAGCTAGTTGGAAAATGTGCTCTTCTTTCTACTTTAGGAAATGCCAGAATTCAGTGGGTGGCTTGACTGCATTCTGGGAAGCTCTAGGCGGCTTGGCTGGCTTTCTCGAGAGAACAGAGTCTTCCTACCTAGCGGCATGTCTGTGTGCCTTGCTCCCTAAGGGTGCTGGCTGAGACACATTTTAGGGGTGACTGAGTCCTTGTAATCTCTTTTCAGATGCTGTACAGTCTTGTGGCTAGCTAGAGAATATTGTGGAAGCAGTTTCAGATGTTCATGTCCGTCTTTATCCCTATCTAGTGTTATTTTAAACTGCAAAGAGAAAATAAAGATTATTTGGCAATGTTACACCTATTTGTTTAAGTCACTGAAAGGCAGGTCTTGGTGACCAAAGTCAATGCAAATTTAGTACAAAGATTCCAAAAATTAAAATCTCTCGGAATCTGTCTTCTCTTTCCAAACGTTCGTGCAGTTCTCCTCCTCAGCTTCTCTCAAGTAGGGCTCCCTTCCCACTTCATCCCCGGCACCCAGAGCACAGGTCCCACCAGGGTCCTGAATCTAACACTCCCTCCAGCAACCTAGTATAGTGCCACCAGTTAGAATTAGTCACATTCCTTAGGTCTCGGTTCCTGTTTTATTTGTACCACCATTACTTCATGTACTTTTCTGTGTGCTGTACTGTACTCGACTGCAGAAATGTCTTTCTTTTATTATTTATCGTGTCCTTGCTAGTGGGTTGTTTCATCCATCTTTATGTCCTTCAAGATTATGAGCTGAAAGGTAGGATTTGAAATTATAGAGTGCGAAGGACCTAGTGTGCTCCCACCCACAATGGAACCCCCTGGGTACTACAGGTGACAGATATTTGTTGATCAGCTTCAACACCTGCAGAGGCGGAAAGCTGGATGCATTCCACAGGGCAGTTTATTTCACTGTCGGATGACTTGCCAGGAAACTCCTCCTGACACTGTGCAAGATCAGATTCCTAGACTCCCTCCACTTGGTCCAGTTCTGCTTTGTGAAGCTACGTGAAAGGCGTATAATTTTTTCACATATATGGGCAATTTATTTCTAAATGCAAAGTGTTTTCTTCTGTCAAATTTTGTTATTTGGGGCACATCGCTTCAAATTCTGCAGATGGTTCTATTTCTCCTAGCGTTCAAGTCACGTTGCAATTATTTTAGTATTAGCTCAACAACCTATCTATAGGCTTTGCACCGCAAAACTATGAGACTAAAAAAAAATTGTCATTTATATTAACATCACTTGAAAAGCAAACTTCTTGACTGATCATGTAACAGAATTATGGAAATGAATAAGATAAATGTCCTTGTCACTGGAAAGGTCTCCTTTTATTAAACAAATAGTGAGTGAGGCAAAGAAATGGAAGATAAATGTCAGTGTAGAGTTGAAAACCTCTATTTTGAAAATAGAAGGTATTGATGGTCTGCACTCTTTTATTCTGTCCTTATTTCATTTTGAATGGTTACTATTTCAGACTAGACTAATCTTCAGAAAACAGAATGAGAAGGGCCTTGCACCGTCATTCAGTGCCTGCATTCTTAGACTGACGGTTCATAAGGAAAATGGAAACCTGGCTTGATCTATTAGTTATTATGAATGGTAATGCATTAACTGCCCAAGGGCAAGGAAAAATTGCGTGAAGAGCTGGAGATCTAAGCAGTAAAAGAAAACACCAATCTGCTGTAACTGATGTAAAGCAAAATGTGATCTTCATCGACATTACTATACATTCTTTGCAAATATGCATCTCTCCCCCTTCATCCCTCCCTGCCTGTGTCATGACACTATCCACGCTGAGGATGGGGGGAGTAGTATGTTCTTTCTACGTGGTCATATCCTAAATTCTGAATGGTGCTGGTGTTATAGACCAGTAAGTCACCTCAAACCCATGGGCAAGAAGAGAGTCTTTCAGAATGAGACATTGGCAGTAATTAGAATGCCATGGTTTCTATTGTTAAAGTCTTGATTCCTAAGCAGTATAGACAGTAGATGAGTGAGTTTTAAATAAAACCTTTGTTTCAACCTACAAAAAAGGGGCGCTCCAGCATCCTGCTCTTGATATTAAAGTAGAAGCAGCCAGGCGCAATGGCTCAAGCCTGTAATCCCAAGCACGTTGGGACAAGAGGATTGCCTGAGCCTGGGATTTTGAGACCAACCTGGGCAACTTGCTGAGACCTCGTCTCTACAATATATCAAAAAATCAGCTGGGCATGGTAGCATGTGCCTGTAGTTCCAGCTACTTGGAAGGCTGATGCGGAAGGATCGCCTGAGCCCAGCAGGTCGACGCTGGGGTGACCGTGAGCGTGCCACTGCACTCCAGCCTGGGCCACAGAGTGAGACTCCTACTCAAAAAAATAGTAGAAGCGTCCTGAGCTTCATGCTCTCATTAGATCAATGTTTTAATTGATTGTTAATAAGTTGTGTGATCAGAAACTATGGAACAGGTTTGGTTGAATATTAAATATATCAGAAATCAGTTATTTCGTGTTTACATGTTTCATTAATGTAACAGAATATTCTCATGAATCACAAATCTGAATTTTGGGTGAATGTGTGAACAGGTCAGAAAGCTTAAGTGTGAATGGGCAGTAAAAATATGCTTCATCATCTGGGCCCTGATACATAACTGAAAAAAATATCTAAGCATATGTAAAATGCCTCACAATATAAACACTGCAAATTGTAAATCTTAACATAATACACTCATGCTCTGGGAAATGTTTATAAGCCTTTGATTAAGGCTCTCAGAAGCAGAGTATCTCTCTACCTAGCCCATCAGATTTCTGCCAGAAGTAAAACAAAGGCATCCTGGGGGTCGATAATTTTCAAGCTGAAATGTACATTTGCTTCCTAAGGACATCAGCTGGAGAATTGTCGTTCAGAGGAAGCAATGTCTATGCAAGTTGCATAAGAGAGTCTCTATATAGTTTTAACAAAATATGTGGACACATCTAATAAAAAATAATTTCCTTCAGTAGTTGATTGATGGCAAAGGACATTGCATTTTACATTTGTTTTTGTTTATTTTACATTTGTTTGGTGATTTAATAGTTTTAAAAATATCCTTATTTTACATACTCTCTGACTGACAAAGTTTACTTTTTACTGACTTAGCACTTTAAAAAAATCAGTGGTCAATAATTTATATACAACAGTGAATTTGATTCTTTATGTCTAGTATAATATGGGAATTGAAATTGTATTTATTAAATGTTTAAAATTTGAAGTAGCATATTCTCAGCTAAAATATCGTATTTCTACTTAAGAAGTGAACATCATGTATGAGTTACTTTGTTAGAAAAGTTTTGGGAAAACCTTTTATATCCATGCTGATGAAATTCACATTTAATTCAATTATTTTAGAGCTTAAGCTATGGAGTCAGGTAGACCTGGATTTAAAGCCTAATTAAGATTTTTGCTATGAACCAGTTCTGTATCTTATGCAAATTACTTAATCTCTGAATTTCATTATTCATTATAAAATTTAATTATTGATGGTATTTGCTTCACAGTGTCTATAGTTCTAAGAATCTACCAAGATAGTATACGTAATGCACCATAAAAAGTAATGAAAAATTGGTAGCTATATTATTTTCGTAAACTACTACTAAAAGGAACTGTAGATGAATATTTATATAATAATAATGGTAGAAATCATTGAGAAAACACTGATAAATTTAGTTACATAAATATTCACAAATTTTATACATTAAAAAAAGCTGTTAACCAAAATAAAGGCAAATTTTTTCAATGTATACCTCAGACAAAAAAGCAGTATTCTTTTTTCTTTTTTTTTTTTGAGTTGGAGTCTCACTGTCGCCCAGACTAGAGTGCAGTGGCCGCTCCCGGCCACCACAGCCTCGACCTGCCGGGCTCCAGCGATCCTTCCACCTCAGCCTTCCGAGTAGCCGGAATTACAGGCGCGCATCCGGTTGATTTTTTTAAATTTATTTATTGTAGAGATGAGGTCTCGCCAAGTTTCCCAGGTGGGTCTCGAACCCACGGGCTCAGGCAATCCACTCACCTCAGCCTCCCAAAGGCGCAGGATTACAGGCTGAGCCACCGAGCCCGGCTAGCAGTATTCTTAATATGCAAAGAGTCCTTAAAAACCAATAGCAGATTTTTGACAAGTGTACCAAGAAAATTCAATGGAGAAAGCATACTTTTTCAACAAAAGATGCTGGAGCAACTGGGTAGCCACATACATAGAATGAAGTCAGATCCATACACGTAAATTAAATCAAAATGGGTCAAAGATATAAATGTAAGAGCTAAAACTATAAAACTCTTAGAAGAAAACACAAGTATAAATATTCATAACCTTAAATTAGGCAATCATTTCCTAGATATGACATAAAAAACCAAGCAACCAAAAAAATGATAAATTAGTCTTCATCAGAGCTTCAGAGATCAATATCAAGAAAAAAATTTTTTAAATTCCGCAAGCTGGGAAAAAATGTTTGCAAATTATATACTAACAAGTGTCTGGTATCCAGAATATATAAAGAACTCTTATCACTCAACAACTAAAAATAACCCAACTACAAAGGGAACAAAAATTTGAATAGACATTTCTCCCAAAAAGGTATACAAATGGTCAATAAGCACATCCAAAGATGCTTAACCTTATTTAGTCACTAGGGAGATGATATATTACTCAAAGTAATATATCACTTTACGCTCATTAGCATGGCTACAATGAAAAAGATGTATAATAGCAAGTGTTGGGGAAGACATGGAGAAATCAGAACCCTCACACATGGTTGCATGGAAGTAAAACAGGGCTTTGGAAAACAGTTTGGCAGTCTCTAAAATTTAGCATACAGTTAGCACAGGATTCAGAAATTCCATTGCTAGATACATACTCCCACAAATTCAAAAAATATGTTCACACAAATACTTGTATATGGATGTTCATAGCATCTTACTATTAGAGCCAAAAAAAGTGAGAACGATCCAATTGTCCATCAACTGATAAATGGATTTTATACACACTCGCACATGCACGTGCGCACACACACACCCCCACACACACACAAACACACAAATATATATATATTTCTATCCACACAATGTAAAGAATTCAGTCATAAAAAGAATGAGTTCTGGTACATGCTACAGATTAAACCTTGAAAACATTATGCTAAGTGAAAGAAGTCAGGCATAAAAGGACCACATATTGCATGATTTTGCTTATATGAAATGTCCAGAACAAGCAAATCTATAGAAATAGAAAGTAGATTAGTTGCTGCTAGAGGGAGGAGAGAATGGGGAGCAACCACTCATTTTATAGGATTATTACCCCCAATTAAACAGGATTTATTTAAAATAAATAAATGAATATTTAGGGGATGATGGAAATTTTCTAGAATTAGATAGTGGTAGGAGTTGAACAACAATATAGTAAAAAAAAAAAAACCACTGAATTGTTTGCTTAAAAGCATGAATTTTATGGTATACAAATTGCATTGACTTTTTAATGTTTAAGCGCAAAAGCAACTAATGGGCAGGGGTTAAAACATGACAATTCACAAAAGGAGAACTTTATATATTTATCTATTAATTTTATTTATTTATTTTGAGTCAGGGGTCTCACTTTGTTACCCAGGCTGGAGAGCAGTGGCACAATCATGGCTTACCACATCCTCGACCTCCTGGGCCCAGGCAATCCTTCTACCTCAGTCTCCCAGGTAACTGGGACTACAGAAGCACCATCATTCCTGGCTAATTTTTTATTTTTTGTAGTGACTACTTCTTGCTATATTTGTCTAGGCTGGTCTCAAACTCCTGGGCTCAACCAGTCCTCCTGCCGCCATCTCTCGAAGGGATTACAGGCGTGAGCCACTGTGCCTGGCCAAGGGAGAAATTTAAATGGCTGGTAAGCATAGGCAAAAATTTTTTATGTCATTTGTAATTAGAGAAAAGCAAATGAATGTAAGCATTAGCTTCCTAACTTTTTTGTCTATCAAATATATTTTTAATAAAATTATACATGTCAGGCAGGAGTATTTTTATTCAATCTTTTGGTAGGAGTAAAAAATGGGAAAATTTTGAAGAGCAATTTAGCCAGATATACCAAATACTTTTTAAAAATTGTATATCTGATCTATTTGTCTATCTCAATGCAAATAACATCTTTTTGTTTTGTTTTGCTTTGTTTTGTTATGCTGTTTACACTGAACACTCAGTGTAGTGTGGGCAGGTACACTCGTAAATCACCCATCATTAAATGCGCAAACAAGTTAAAAGAATCTCAACAAAAAAAAATGCCACTGAAGCAACATCTCACAACAATGCTAGGAGGTGCATGAATGCCAATGGCTTTCTAAAACACTCATCTAGCAGGGAAAGCCTGTACTTCAAGGGGTCTGCCCTCAAGATAATTCTGGGTTTGGGGAAGTCCTCCTCTTATATCTGTATATGTATCTATCTATCCATTATCTATCTATCATCTATCTATCTATCAATCATCTATCTGTTAATATAGTGAATTGCATTGGTTGATTTTCTAATGTAAAATAAACCTTGAATTTCTGGAATAAATCCTATTTTGTGTATTCATTTTATAGATTGTTGGGTTAGATTTACTACAATTTTCAGATTGTTTGCATTTATGTTCATGAAGAGTAGTTGGTCTATAGTTTACTTTTTGTAATGCTTTTGTCCAATTTTGGTATTAGAGTAATACTGGCCTCATAAAATGAACTGGGAAGTGTATCTCCCTCTTTAGTTTTTTCCAAATTTTACAGTTTTGTGTAAAGTTTTTTTTTTTTAATGATTGGTGGAATTCACTAGTGATGCCACCTGGGCCAGGCACTGACTTTTTTGGTTTGTTTTTGTTGTTCTTCATCGGAATGCGTTTGACTACAAATCTGTTGTTTTTAATAGAGACTATTCAATTATTTATCCTTTTTTCTTGTGTGACCTTTGGCAATTTGTATCTTTCAAGGAATCTGATTATTTTATTTAATGCATTGAATTTATTAGAATACAATTTCATAATGTTTCCTTATCTTGTTTATGCCTATGGAATTGGCAGATATATTACCCCTTTCATTTATGATATTGATAATTTGTATATTTTATCCTTTATCAGATTAGCCTACAGAGTTTTTATCAATTTTATTAATTTTTTTCACAGAATCATCTTTCGTATTCATTGGTTTCTATTATGGTATTATTTTCTTCTGCTTACATTGAGTTTCAACTGATCTTCTAGTTTCTCACAGTGGAATCTGAAGTGAATAATTTGAAAGTCTTCTTTTTTTCTAATATCTGCTTAGGGGTAGGCTTTTTAAAGTAAATACTACTTCATTGCATCTCAAAAATTTTGAAAGCTGTATTTTTATTTGTATTCAGTTTCAAAACAATTTTAATGATCCTTTTGATTTCTTCTTTGACTTTTTATTTATTTAGAATTTTGTGGTTTAGTTTCCTAATGGGTAGAGATATTCCTCATATCTTTTTGTTATTGATTTCCAACTTAATTCTTAGTCAGAGAATGTATTTTGCATGACTTAAATCCTTTTATCCTCACTGAAAACTGTTTTAAGACCCAGAATATATTTATCATGGCAAATGGTGATGTGCATTGGAAAAGAACGTGTATTTGTTCTTGTCAGATAGAATGTTCTAAAAAATATCAGTTAGGTGAGGTTGGTTTATAGTATTCAATTATTCTTATATTTATTGATTTTTCTTTGTATTTGTTTTATCAATTACTGATAAAGGGTGTTCTTAATATTTTCTTAAGTCTATCATTTTTACTTCATTTATTTTAAACCTCTACTATTAGGAGCACACATTTTTAACACTGTAATGTTCTCTTAATGATTTGACCACTTTATCATAATACCATCTTTTTCTTTGCCATTATTTTTTTGTTCTAAAATCTACTTTGTTTGATTTTGATCTAGTCCCTCCATCTTCCTTTTGTTTAGTGCAATATGTTATATATTTTACTGTGCTTTTACTTGTCATAGCTTCATGCCTTTTTAAATTTAAATTAAATATATTTTATTAAACTAAATGTCTTTTGGGTTTTTCTTTCAAATCCAATCTGACTACTTCTGCCTTTCAATTGGAGTTTATGGATGATTTACATTTAATGTAAATATGATGTGGTTGGTTCTGAATCTATCATCTTGCTAACTGTCTTATTTGACTCTTCTTCATTCCCTTCCTTCTTCTTTGTCTATATTTTTTTGATAATTTGAGTATTTTTTAAAGTTTCTTTCTAGCTCCTTGTTGGCTTATTAGCCTTGGATAATTTTTCTTGTTGCTTTAGTGTTTGCAGGATACATTTTCATTTATCACAATCTACTTGATATTATACTACATCATTCCCGCCTTGTGTGCTATTTCACTTTCAATCAACCTCAGTCAGCCATGCTTCAAAAATAGGTGAGTATAGTACAATACAATTTTTTGAGAGATAGATAGATTGAGAGAGACCATATTCACATAATTTTTAGTACAGTGTATTATTATAATTGTTCTATTTTATTATCATTGTTGTCAATCTCTTACTGTGCCTAATTTATAAATTAAACTTTATCATTGGTATGTATGGATAGGAAAAAACCAAGTATGAATAGGGTTCAGTACTATCATCTGTTTTGGGTTATCCACTGAGAGTCTTGGAACAAATGCTTCACAGATAAGAGGGGACTACTGTACTTCAGGTAGAGTATAAGATCCTTGCAATGATATATTTAGACCCCTGGAACTGGTCTTTGTACAAATGTTGTCATGCATCTTACTTCTATGTGTTTAAAACCTCACCATACATTGATGTCATTTTTACCCCAAGATGTCAATTATCTTTTGAAAACATTTACATAATAAGAAAAAATCTTATTTTTGTAAGTTACATTTTCAATACACTTTATTTTTTGTGTAGATTCAGATTACCGTCTGATGTCATCTTTCCTCTGCATGAAGAACTTCTTTAAATATTTATTGTTGTGTAGACTGTTGATGATTTATTTGCTTTGTATTTCTGACAGCCTTTGTTTTGCCTTTGTTTGTTTTTGACAGCTATTTTGGCAGGGTAAAGAATTCTAGATTGACAGCTACTTTGTTTCAATTCTCTAAAGACCTTGTTCCACACTTCTTGCTTGCTTTGTCTCAGACAAGAAATCTGCCTTTATCTTTACCTTTATTCCTCTGTAAATAATATGTCTTTTTCCCCTGTGTTTCAGATTTTCTGTTTATCACTGGTTTTAAGAAATGTGATTATTATATGTCCTGGTTTAATTTTCTTTATGTTTCTGGTGCTTGGAATTTGCTGAGCTTCTTCAGTCCATAAGTTTATAGTTTTTACCAAACTTGAATCTTTCAGTCATTACTCTAAATGTTTGTGGGTTTTTTTTCCTCCATCTCCTCTTTCCTTTTGAGACTCCAATTACATATTTATTTGGTCACTTAAGTTTTTTCACAGTTTAGTAATGCTCCTTTTCTTTTTATTTTTGAGTCTTTTTTTATCTCTGTTTCATTTTGGACAGTTTTGATTGCAACATATTCAACATCACTAATATTTTATTTGGAATTTTTTAACCTGCCATTAATCTCATTCAGTAAAATACTTTCATCTCAGACATTGTCATTTTTAATTCTAAATGTTTTATATGGATCTTTTGTAAGTGTATTTTCCATGCTTCCTTTTAACATGTTTAGTAATCCTTCTAGCATCTTGAACATTTGGAATATAAACATAATAGCATTTTAATATTCTTATCTGTTATTTCTATCCTCTGTAACTACTAATTCTATCATCTGTGTCTTTTCTGAGTCAGTCCATTGACTAATTTTTTTTATCTTGTATTTTCCTGCTTCTGTACATAACTAGTAGCTTTCTATTGGCTGACATAAATTTTGAATTCTACCTTATGTAAGGCTAGATGCTTTTTATTCCTACAAATAGTACTATACATTCCTCAGAGATATGCTTAAGATACTTAGAAACTGATTCTTTCAGGTCACTCTTTCAAGCTTTGTTAGGAGGTCTTAGAGCTGAGTTGAATTGAGTTTAGTATAACTTCCCACTCCCCTCCCTTTCCCCTCACCCCCACCCTCCGCTATTGAGTAGAAATTCTTCTGAAGATTCTAAATCAATTCTCCAGGAATTTCGAGGCTTTCACTCTGCCTATTGGTACTATTGTTAGTGCTGTGTGATGGCTAATCCTATAGGATGGTTTTTGTTTCCTGGATTTAGGTAGATTAATCACACTTATACACTGATCAGTCCCCAAGAAAATACTCCAAAGGAAAACTCTCTAAATATCCCAGTTTCTCTCTGGGTGCCACTCTCTCCTCTTCACCCATCTCCCTTCTTCTGCCTTGTGATATCCAGCAGTCTTGGGCTTCCAGAACTCCTGGCTCCATCCCTCATCTCAAGTTGTTCAATGGGCTCTGAGTATGGTCCTTCTTCCTGTACTGAGAAATGTCCTTTAGGCAATAAACTGGGAGAATTGTGTGACTCACCTCATTTATTTCCTATTGATCAGAAGTTACTATTCTTTGCTTGATGCTCAATATTTTGAATGCTGTTTTTTTTCCTATATTTTGTTCATTTTCATTTTAGTTGTTTTAGACAGGAGAGTAAATCCTACCTCTCTTACTCCATTGTGATCAAAAGCAAAAGTCATGGGTGGTTTTATTTGCATATTTTTTGCTTTTCTTCATTTTTCTAGTTTATCTAAAATAATACACACATGCATATAAAACTTATGATAATAAAAATATGTGGCTTATTCTAATAAAATAGGTAAGATAGTATTAAAAGATTTTATTTGGTAATTAATCATAATAGCATGTCCAAATAGCTATTAAATAGTTATATAAATAATTTTCAACTTCTTTATCAACATTCAAACTATATCATGTATTTTTCCCTAAAGTGTAGAAAGTCAGGGGCACACAAATGTCATAATTTAACAGATAAAAATGGAAAGGCCTCTTGAAAAGAAAGATGTGTGACTATTCAAATCTATAAAACTTGTATATAAAACTCATATTAATAAACCCCAGCGTGTCACAATGAAACCTGTGAAAATTGCATAACCAAGACTCTAAATAGAAATTACCCCAAATCTTACTTATTCTAGATTCCAATGTATTTCTCAAACATTTGCTCATAAAACCATTTAGTCCCATTTACAGATGTTTCTCCCATGACCAGACAGCTGATGAGAATTCCATGGCATAAATACTCCACTCTGAATAACATTTTACACTTTGCCTAGACTCAGATTCATTCCATGACTGAAAACCGGTTTCTACATCTGTAACTTTGGCTTTTATGATCTCCTTGGGTGGCTTGTTTCCTCCTGGAACTTCCAAACCCCAGATTATGAAGCAATCTCTCCGAAAAAGGTATCAGAAGTTCTTAACTATTTTTTTTTACTTTGATTGTTTCAGGGGAAAAAAGAAAAGGTCAGAGCACTTTCAGTATTTAAGGTTGTCCCTTACAGCATATACTGCACAAACAATATGGCAGAGTGCTGATACCAGTAATGTGTCCTGTATAGCCCTTCCATCTAAGTAAGCTGAAGATTGCTTCCTCAATTAGTTGTAACTTCTGGGTGGTCTTTTGAAAAATAGCTCTTTGAGAAAAGCAGTGTACTAATAATACTGTAAATGTAAAATAACATTAATTCTTTAGCTCTGAGGCTAAGAAAGAATGAATAACAATTCAAAATTTTTGTTTATTCATTTAGAATTTCCTATCTCTGACTTTTAAGAGGGAAAAATTCTATATAAATCCAATGGGAAAAAATTTTAAGTGTATACATTCAGGCTTAGAATTAGCCAAGTTTAATTAATTTAGAGTGTGTATAAACTACCTGATTTGTTTACTTTTATATGTAAATAGATGCATACACACACATACTACCTTCTATATTGAAATCACTGTATAATAGATTTGAAGTATCTGGGGGTATGTAGTAAATAAAAAACTCTCTCTATGTCTGAGAAAGTTGGTCGTTACTTAGCCTAGTCTGCACATTTGATTTCACTTTCAGGCTTGAAATCACTCCTGTGTGTTTTCTTGATGTTAGCACTGCACTGCAGCTTGCCTCAAGCAAAATACCAACATTGTTGAAGTTAGTTTTGTGGGAACTCCAGTCCCTCCCAGAGACTCCTTTTTCCCTTTTACTTTTCTTGCCTGGACAGTGGGAAAAAAAAATGTCACTTGTTTATGAGGCCTTTTGTTGCCCTGAAAATGTTTATTTAGGCAGCTGTCCATTCCAGGGAAACATAGGACAAGCTGGCCATGTTGGTAATCTTCATTTCACAAATGTCTATAACTGTAATTTTTATTCATACACTGCCTTTGTGTATGTAGCAGTGTGACAGTGAGAATAGTCAGCATTTAGATGCTCAGGATGTTCAGTTTTGGTCTCAATAAATCCATTGGTCCCTAACCCTCCCCACTCCACTCTTCCAAATCGGAAGTTGTCACATAAATTTTTCATGAAAAGAAAAAATCTCCTACAAACAGAGGCCTAGAAATTGGGATTTACTGGCCAGTGAACTGAACAAATTTAAGTAAGGTAGATTATGTACTGACTGTTGACATTGCAAATCCTCTAGGCAACTTCATTCTCAATGGCATTTGTTGGCTGTGTAGACACAATGCCTGTGCTAAGAATTGTCCTTGAGCCACCTGCACAGAACGTGCATTTAAGTTCCCTTCATCCCAGTGAGCCAAATGCACATTGTTGGCAAATGAGTATTGCATCGCCTTCAGCTTAATTTCCTTTGTGGTTTTATTAGCAGAATTATTATTAGCTATTTCTCACTGTACATAAGCAGAGAGTGATAGAAGAAGTTTCCTCTTCTGTCTGCCTTTCTCTGAATGCATCATTTTCTAACGTCATTGTCTCCTCTCTCCTCTGTCTATATTAATGTCTCCCATTTAAATAAGTGTTCCTCAAATACTCATTCTCCAAAGGGGGAAAAAAGACTCAAAGTTGCATTTGGCAAATACGAGCACAGGAAATTTTCCAAAATTGTGAATGCCCACAAAAGAGGTCGACATCCATTTACTTTTCATGTGCATTTCATTATTGGAGAGAATTTGGCTTGGCAATGATGCTAGTATTTTGAAGCAATTTCATTTTACAATTGAGAATGAGGACTTCTTAAAGTGGGAACTGTGCCAGTGAGCTCGTGCCAGATCTACTGTGGGTACCGAAAAGTTTAACTTGTTAGGAGAACTGAAGAGAGAATGGCAGACTCCTTGCCACTGCTTATGACGCATGTAGCCCGGTGCCTCGTGAGAGGCAGTGAGGAGGATGGTGTGTTAGTGATCCCAAGGTGATAACTCCTTGGACAAAATCCCTCTCCCATGACCTAAAATGTTCACTATGGAAGACAAACCTTGAGATCAAAGGCAATTAAAGAAGCAAGAGATTATCAGAAGACTAAAGACAGAGGAAGTGTTGATTTTGACGGGAGGGGGCCAGAGCCCCCATGGGAATCTGTAGTGATCCTGGAAGTGCAAATGCCTTAGCCAGAACCTCCCCAACACCAGATCTGGAGAGAGAAAGAAAAAGATGGAGACAAAGGAAGGCATAGGCAGACATGAAAGCTAATTTACTTCTTGTCATGTGGCCCATTTTGAGACATAGAAATTCTTGTCTGCCCATTGTCCTAAGAAAACCAAGAGGGCAAAAGCAGTCTTTTGATGTTTCAGCAATAGAGCAAGAACTGGGAATGTTCTATATCCGTGCATTTCCAGAATTTTAAAATTCTGACTCCAAACAGCAAAAATGAAAGAGATAATCAGTCTTCCTGATGCTGGCTTTTTTTCTTCCCATTAGATGGATGAAGGACTAGAATAGGTCAAAACATTAAAATCAACAGGTATAACTTGCAAAATAATCATGAGGACATTTTCCCAGCCTCCATGCTGTTAACACAAGGATTCTTGATACAATGTGGACTTTACTCGGATCTAGGCAGTTGCATTCTAGTTAGTGGAGTTGAGTGTCTAATCATATTAGTATGATGCCGAATAAAAGCTGTTGGGAATTAAAGAGGTCATTCCTGGTTTAGATCTCATAGTGGTGAGAGATATTTGGGAATGTGGATCACGTTTTTTGTACTTGCTCCTAAAATATTGTTGAATGAATGCTTTGAATAGGATGCCAGCAAGCAGCTATTTATTCCGTTTATGCACATGGCTGAACGGAAATGTATGCTCTTGCTGAGAGGATTATTTTGAAAAGATCTTTCTAAACTATCACTAGAATATGCAAATTGTGGTCAAGAGGTTCCAGAGTGCAGGCTGTGTTGTTCTCCTCTGTTGAGGACCAGCAGGTGCAGCCTTGGGCCATGCACGACACATGGAGAGGATGCCACGTTTTGCCATTTCTTAAAATTGATTTTGACTACACCAGCATTGATGTTAGTTATTCAGATGAGATCATTTTATTTTTCTTTTTTCCTGTGGGGCTTTTGCTTTATGGCCACCAGTTGCTTTTTTCTTATACCAGTTTTGTTGTACATATTTCTTAATTTTCAGGTGCGTTTCCTTTTGGTTTATACTCCAAAATACCTGTCACCTTAACATTCAAACAGCCAACTTTACCTATTAGCCTCTTTTGTTGTTGTTTATTTTTAGCAATTATGTTTTTACAGAATAAAATTCTTCCCTTGAAATCAGGAATGAGAAAAACAACACACCCTTCCAGATGTAGAGGAAATAAACCTTATCCTGCTCTTGAACACCTTGGAATATAAGTGACCTTCCTTTGTTTCCTGTCACTTTGACCCACCTGTTTTACTGTCTACTCCCACTCCTTGACCCAGCAGGGTGGGCTTAGAGAGCTTTCCTAAATTCACTTGCTGGCTATCTCCAAAACGGCAGACAGTGGAGGATGGGGTGAAGTGAGGGGAGTGGGGCAATGGCCTGTGTTGGCATTGAATCTGTCTGAGGTATCATGTTTTGGTCTACACTGGCAGAATGAAAATATGGCATGGTCTCCTCTGAGTCAAATCACTGCTAGAACTTGCCGTCTGAATTCCAACAATGCTTTCTCACCTGACTGTTGTTGTAACTGTTGCCAATCAGATAAAGACTGACCCCACATGGATTTCACTATCTGTATGTCTCAGCTGAGCTGAGGAAGGCTTCTCTAAGACTGGCTGGACAGGACAAGCGGAGGCCAGAAAGCCTTCTTGATGGGATTGTATTTGACAGATTGGTTGTTCCCTCCTCTACCTTTTCAATTAGCAACAGCTGTGTCTTTGTTTACCTGTCATGGTTTTCCCTTTCTAAGATGGAAGTCAGCTAATCATGCAAGGAGTGGATCAAAGGACACATTCCTTGAGCAGATTTTAAGTTAGCAGGTGGGAGGAAATGAGATGAATCATTTGGCTTCAAGTTGTGTCCTTCCCTTTTCTATTTCTTTCTTTTCTTTTTGACTAAATTTAATATCTCTAATTTTCATTTTCACTCTGCTATTGGTGGCAGTACAATTCTACAATCTCCAGTGTGCAGCGTATTCGTGAAGAAGTGAGGCAAGGAATGCTGGTGAAAAATCCATCATACTCACATGAAGCCTCTGATAGCTTGCATCATATTTATTTTCTATCCGTGTGAGGCTATCCCACCAAGCTGGTGGACCTGGCCATAGAGGTAGTGGAATCAGCAACAAGAGCTCATGTAATCACTATAAAAGCTCATGTGCCTTTTTTTTTCTTTGAGTCAGGATCTCATTGTCACCCAGGTTGAAAAGCACTGGCACGATCATGACAATCACGGCTCACTGTAGCCTTGACCTCCTGGGCTCAGGCGATTCTTGCACCTCAGCCTTCCAAGTAGCTGGGACTACAGACATGCATCACCACTCCCAGATACTTTTTTTTTTTTAATTTTTGTAGAGATGAGTTTTCGCTATGTTGCTCAAGCTATTCTCGAACTCCTAGACTCAAATGATCCTCCCTCCTCAGCCTCCCAAAGTGCTTTGATTATGGGCATGCGCCATCATGCCAAGTCTCTTCCTTTGTGATTCCTACAAACAAACTTCAAGAACTCATGTGGAAATGCTTTCAGGAAGGTACAGTCATATGTTCTTGGCCAAAAATAGCTCTTTTCTATCACAGTAGATTATTCTCAAATGAGCAGCAAACCTTAGAAGATTTGCCTAAGCCAGGTTCAGGTGAGTCACCAACAGGCCAGAAAAGGTCACACCAGTCAACACCAATAAGAGTACCATTGATGGGAATGCAAACTAGTGCAACTTCTTTGGAAAACTGTGGAGATTTCTAAAAGAAGTAGACAATGACCTTCCATATGACCCAGCAATCCCCCTGCTGGGAATATACCTGGAGGTACTCAAATGATTCTACCAAAAAGATACTTGCACATACATGTTTACTATAGCACTATTCATAATAGCAAAAACGTGGAACAAACCATGCTGCCCATCAAAACTTGACTGGATAAAAAAATGCGGTACACATTTGCACAATGGAATATTATGCAGCCATAAAGAAGCACAAACATACGGACTTCGCACCAACTTGGATAGATTTAGATTCTGTCATACACAGTGATCTATCACAGAAACAAAGAACAAAGTACCACATGTTCTCATTCATAAGCAGACCCTGAACATTTACCATAATACTATAAGAAAAGAATTAGCAATAGTGGGATACTTTCGGGGTGGGGAGGAGACACAACATCAATAAAGGTAACTGATCTCAAACCAGGTAAAGTGGGGACCAATGGGAGGCCCAAACTTTACCTGTACAATGATCACTTATATACCTAATCCTGAATTGTGCCCCACATCTTTAAAATAAATAAATAAATAAATAAAAAGCTTGGGTGCTAAAAAGAAAAAAAGAGAGGGAGAGTAACTAAGTCACTCTGGTAACTACTTTAGTTCTCTCCAGGTAACCCTCAGAGCCAGCTGTGTTCAGAAGTGCCAATCTCCTTTACTCACTGAATGCTCACTGAAAACTCAGAGGTAGAAAACTAATAAAGCCAGGAATATAAAGACTAATACAATATGCTCCTTGTCTTCAGGAAGTTTACATTTTTGTAATATTAGCATTTAGTTAGCTGCTTCATTCATAGTTTGAAAATATATGCTTGTTTTTAACATTTGTGAGAAATGTGATGTATTCAATAAGCAAATTGTGTGGGGGAGTGGGTGTGTGCTAATATCTGGAACGTTGCAGCATATGGTGGTGCAGGTTGTACACAGTACAATGCTGAGGACTGCTTCTCATCCTGCTGTGTGCAGTGCAAAGCCAGCAGAGCTGCCCACTGCACCACTGAGCTGCTACTGTGTGCCAGGAGACACACCGGTGACTCCATTCCTGCTGTTCTGGAATTCACATTCTAGTAGTTCATAAAGCAGGAGGCCAGATTCTGCTCTCAAATCCCTTGAGACTTTCCTGCTACCACTTTAGAGTGTGTGACCTGACAATCTTTGATATAACCCAGTCAGTCCATGATGATGACCACTTTTGGTGTGTTCCATGATGACGCTGATTGTGGAATTCATAACAACAGCTTGTTCATCTGGCCTGGCTAAAGAATAAGTGAGGAACCAGTAACTAAGGGTCAGCCTATTGTCTTTGGAAGACTTTACATTTTATCACTGTAGAAAGTTGGAAATTTTTAAAAGTGTATTGTATGTGCATCTTCCCTAGTAAGTGAGGTACACATTTCATGACGGAAAAGATCCCTTTATTATACAGTGCCTGCACAGTTAGGCTTTGGGGTCTTCTTGGGAGATCTGAGGAGATATGGTAGGTAACCTATAGTGGTGGCCACATGGTTTAGAGTACCCGTGGATGTCAGGATGCATTCCCATTAGCTTGATGGACAAGGCCTAACAGCCTGTCACTCCTCACCTCCAGCCAGGTAATGAAAATCACCCACTCTTCAGTCACAGGAGTAGGCCATACTCCCCCACTGCTTGTGTCTTTGCATGTGACATTCCAATAGGCAGCAGTGTCCCTTCCCCTTTTCTCTGTCTCTCTGTCTTCCTGTCCAACCAAGTAGTTATCGTCTTTGTGCCACCATTCCTGTTCCCTGTCAGTTGGGTAGGTGCCTATCAAGGCTGCTGCCTTGCACAGCTCTGGAACAAGGGGGGTGTGGGGGGAATGCTCCCACTGCATGCTGGGAGTCTCCTTTTTTCCAGGTCTCCTTTGTAGGTCTCCATGCCCCTGCCGTACTGTCCCATTGTCCTGCTTCACAGTCTCTCTTGAGGTGCTTGTTTTGGGACCTGACACCAAAGTTATTTCTGTTTGCCTGGCATTCTGTGGTTGTGCAGTAGGTAATGATTTGAATGAACGGTGGCTTCAAGTGGCATAAAACCCCTGAGAGGTAGTGCTGGGAGGTAGCTCTTAGAATAGGCTCAGATAACTATCTGGCCCAGCTGGTAGTTTTCCCCCATGACAATGTCTGTCCTTCAAGTTGTTTCTCCCATTTCCAGTGGCCATGCTAGCTCTGAGTTGATGGCAAGTCTAATAATTATATGAGTTTTAAATGCCATTGATCTTCATAAAAGAAAGCTACACACTGTGAAGATGTCTTTGGAGTCTAGAGTAGTCAGTTCTAACTGACTATGCGTCAGTGCCAATAAAGAAAGTTGGTTAAGCAATTGTAGTTGTTTTCAGAATGAACAAATTCCTCAGCTAAAGAAGTTTGAAATGAGAATTATTTAATTTTAAAGGCTTCAAAAAACACCTTCAGATATCACTATAACTTAAAAACCTATTAAGATAAATGCTTGGGCTACCTCCTCCATTGCAAAATCTACTTGGAAGCTCAGTTTAATGTGCTTAGCTGTTAATATCTGTCAAGTTAATTGAAAAATGTTGTATTTTCCCTGTTTGGTGCTTTGTGAATGCACAAACAGTGGGGGAGTGTGGCCTACTCCTGTGACTGAAAAGTGGATGATTTTCATTACCTGGCTGGAGGTGAGGAGTGACAGGCTGTTAGGCCAGAGACAGGAGGCCTTGTCCATCAAGCTAATGGAAATGCATGTGACATTCCAATAGGCAGCAGTGTCCCTTCTTCTTTTCTCTGTCTCTCTGTCTTCCTGTCCAACCAAGTAGTTATCTTCTTTTTGACTGGAACAGATTTTGTTACTTACAAACCAATGAACTGAATTCTGATGAGGTCATGTTTTGACGTAAGATGTGAACCAATAGTAAACCCACTCAGTGTCTTGGAAGATATCTTAAAAGTGGCAGCCAAAGAGGGGCGGGGACTGACTGCACCAAGTGGCAGAGAGAAGAGAAGTTTCTGCTCCTAACAACCATTTATAGATTTATTTGTATTTTTGTCATGACTTTGTATGATTAGATGCCACGATAAATCATTGACCATACATTAATTGTATATAGTCAAAAGTCAGAACTGACTTGTTTTAAATCTTCTTATACCATCTTGGAGCCCGATCCTCATTTAAAAGTTGCCTGATTCCTGTTTGCCAACTACTGCAGAACTCTGTGTGGGAGGTAGTGATGAGCCCAGGGCTGGATTTCGCAATATGTAGAAAACTGTTACTGTCACATCTGTGATGGCACCAAAGCTGTCATGTAGACGATTTGCAGTTGTATTTTTTGATCCAGAGTTAATGTAATGTTTAACTGACAGTTGTGAAAATGTTAAGCTTTTAAAGAGACGTTAAAATGCTAAATCAAATGGAGGCTTAAAATATTGTTTTTCTAGCTCAATTGGAGACACTTTCAAAATGAATTTAGTTGAAAGTGATGTTATAATCAATTTTCTACCCATATAAACTCTACTGCTAAGCATCTTATTTTAAAAACTTTTGTCTCAAACGATAAAACCTATAACTAAGAAGTTCATATTCATTTAGTTGTATGGAGTCCTAAAACTTCTTAATTTTATTCATATTTGCACATTATAATATGAAGAGGAGATGTTTCCATGTTTTCGAAAAGACATAAAAGTAATTTAAAATGAAAGTTGGTTAGATTTTATTTGCTTTTGTCCATTTTGGATTTGTGTTTGATAGTTAGGAAACAATGAGATAGCAATCTAAGCTGTTAATAGTTTCTAGAACATTATTTTAGACTATTTCAGAAAAAAAACTATCCATCATTGGTTAAAGGGGGCCTTATTGTCTCTTTAAAATGACTTTGTGTAAGTGCTATTGAAAATGCAGTTCATTAAAAAATAAGTCATGTCTACCTTTGTAAAGATCTTAATTTAGTGCTAAATTCTTTGTCAGTGTTCAAAAATCGTTTACTATTCCTGATAATGATAATGAATCATTTGATCTTATACATTTAAAGAAATAGTTTTAAAGTCTATTTTTATATTATTCAACGTAGTACTTTGTTGTTGATGCTACTGAGATTTTTGATCATAGGACCAACAACGAGTGAATCTATGGACCAGTGTCTTTCCTGTAGTGGCCTCAGAAACATGCCTAGTAAAGGGTATTTATAATAAGGCCGATGTACCATAGCAGCATTTAGCACATTAAACCACAAGAAGGTATGAGTTAGCCTAAGTACAGCACTACTAGTTTATATTCAGACAGACTTAATTGTCTTTTAGGAATTTGTTCATGAGGTGATTTGTTTTTTGATGACTGTATATGTAACAATAAAATATTAATGCTTTCTTCTGTAGCCTATGAAGGATGAATTTTGAATAACATTACAAAATAACACTCATATTGGTTGTTGCCTAGTTTTTCATGTTCTGTGGTAAAATTATGATTTCATGGAAGAACAAATAAGATAAGTTTCCCAGAGATAAAAACAGGGGAAGATAAGAGGTTTATTTCCTTCCAGTGACACTGTCGTCATCAACATGTATTGCTTCACATGTGTTTACTGACTTCCTCTGCTAATAGTTCAAAACCAGACTATTAATGATGAAAACCAGACCCCAGTGAAACCTAGGAATCTCATATAACTGAAAAATGTTTGAGTAGACACTGAGAACCCTTGCAGATAGTGTCTAGCCAGAGCTCACAGAAATATGCTGGAGCTATGGTAGCTACGTCTTATGTTCCGAGGAAACCAGAATCTCCTGTCCACCAATGATAACATTATTTCTCCAACAGATTGTGGATTCTCCCTTAGATGAACAGAGAATAATGAACCATATTGAGAACATGGCTAGAATTCCCTCTGCGTGACCTTGTTGACTACCCAGAAATATCTAGGGAAAAAGACGTTTTAAGTTTCTAATGCAAGAATGAATTGGTGTTTCCGTGACATATGCCAACTCACTTCTGACATGCGGCAACACATGCAAAAGACACTAAGAACATAAATTGATCATAACATCCATTTTTAGTTTAGTCACAATTTGTAATCTTTCCTACCTGTCATATGATTGGGATTTGACAACTACATCTCCACTGGTATTGTCCCATTTGAAAAGCTTCCTGGTTGAAGAAAATACACTACAAAAAGTGGAGAGATGTCATTTTTTTCTCCCTGTTCCTTTCATACTAAAGAAATGAGTCAAATATGATATAAAATAAATATACAGCACTATCTTCATTATATCTGTGAATTCCTTCCCCAACTTCAAGGTGAACTATGTTAGAGAATACAATTCCTACTTAAGGTATTGCATGCAAATAAACTTTGAATGAAATGTTCAAAGCTTTTAGGAATCACCTTAGAAAAAGTTTAAGGTTTCATAGAGTTTATTACCTGACCGCCAAAATCATGCTATATGTGCTCCATTCATTTATTCATTCATTCAGCAATTCCAGACTTTTAGTTACTCAGAAAGAAGAAAATGTGGTCCCTGCCCTTGTCTAAATACGTACTGCTTCCCCACCTACCCTAAATATTCAAGAAAAGGTTGTAGGCTTGAACATTACAAGCACCAAATACAATCTGTGCTTTTATCCAGATAAGCCTATTATATTTGTTTTAGAAAATTTCTAAACAAACAAAACCACTGTAGAACCCATTCAAAAAGCTGGTTTGGGGGATGTCTGGCCCCTACTTCAAGGGTCATGGAAAGCATCTTCTGATGGCCCATGAGCAGCTGGAGCAAATGTACTTGGATGAAGGGAAGGGTTGCTGAGTTTGTCCCAGCTCTGTCAATATTCTCTAAGAGACAGCTGGCCAAGAGCAGTCAGCCACACACAGTGAGTAGACTGAATTGCTACTTAAACAAGCATTATTGAGACCATCCCTGTAAAATCCATGAATTTGTTTGCTGATGAAAACAGTCCTAAAAAGCAATATAAGTAGAATGAAAGGTCTGATAGCCTCAGGAAGAAAAGAATAAATAATAACAACAAATATAGGCTTTGACATCAACTATTTCAATGGATGGAGAGAAAAACTTGCTCCTGAAACAGTTGAATGACTTTTTCAGCAGTCGTATAGCTGAAGAGAAGTAGAGCAGGAATGAAACTAACTTCTGCCTTTCCTCTACTGTGCCCACACCATGCCTCCCCATTTCCCCAGGACATCCCGAGGGACATACTTCCATACTGCCCATATAGTTAGAAATGGTTCTGTTTGCTTTGTTCCTGGCTCAGACGGTAAATAATTCTGTGACCATGTCAAATATCAAATGATGTAGTCATAAAAAATGTATAAAAAGAGAAGAGATGATCTAAGAGTGGATGGGAACAATTTGGAGGTGATGAATAGAGAAATGTAAGGATAAAAGTGAAACAGGAGAAAGGATCGAAAGACAGGAGAAATGTTAGAAAAACAAGATAGAAACAGGTTGATTTCAAATTACAGGAAAGTAAAAGAAAGAGATGATTTCTAAATTTTATTTTGTTATAAGGGGCCTCACTCTTGAGTCAAAGTCTCGCTCTGTTGCCCAGGCTGGAGTGTAGTAGTAGGATTACAGCTCACCATATCCTCAACCTCCCAGGCTCAGGCAATCCTCCTCAGCCTTCCAAGCAGCTGGGACTACAGGTGTGCACCACCACACCTAGCTAATTTTCTGATTTTTTGTAGAGATGAGGTCTTGCTATGTTGCCCAGGCTAGTCTTGAATTCCCAGGCTCAAGCAATTCACTCACCATTGCCTCTCAAAGTGCTGGGATTACAGGTGTGAGCCATCGCACTGGTCATTTTACAAATTTTTAAAATGCAAGTGTCCAAGTCATGGGTATCCAAGGTTCAACATCCAATTTGTGTGGCACAAATCCGTAATTCACTACTTCTGAGATCTTTAACTCAGGAAGATACCACGAGTAAATTGTGGAAACATCCAGAACTAAGTGATATTCAATAAAACAATCATTTTGAAATGATTTGCTCTAAACCTAAGCTGTTTCTCTGTAAGGGCTGAGGGGTGCTCAGATGTGCTCTCATCAGTAACTGCAGACATTGACAAGTCTAGTAACTACTAAATTGAAAAGTGTGGGCTTATATTATTCAAATATGTTGGTATATATCACTCAGATAGAACACTGGGAAGTCCGTGAATGCCTTATTCACTTCTGTTTTTGACAGTGGATCATTTTCCTCCAGATTTGACATTAAACTCTGTAAAAAATCTTGTCTTAGAGAAGCCATGTTGAGAAGCTCTTAGATCTGAGAACTAGTTCAGGATGTATTTTGCTGTGACTTTTTATTTCCTTAAGCTTAGAGGCAGTGTATCAAATAGTCACCGTGTCTTACTCCTCTGCTGTCTCTGGTGCCTTTCCTCTTGCTTTTGAGTGGACTTTCCCTTCCTCTTTCTCTCCCCATAATGTTCCCTCACAGCTTCCTCCTGTTTTCCACTCCCTTTCTACCCACTTTCCATTGTTGGAGATGAGCCTGCAAGAGCAGCCATGTTGGCTTTGGAGAGGAGCACTGGGCCAGATGCTTTGAGAAAACTGCACCGTCAGACCTGCTGAGGTGCTCAGAGTCCCCAGCCAGGCTGAGACGGGTCAGAGACTGCTTCAGTAAAATGAATGTCAGTCGTCCTCAGCTTCCAGAAGATAAACCTTGGCAAACAATCCTTCTGCATGACACACATTTTTAAAAT
This sequence comes from Tarsius wallacei, assembly GCA_963574415.1. NCBI lineage: Eukaryota > Metazoa > Chordata > Mammalia > Primates > Tarsiidae > Tarsius > Tarsius wallacei. Next base: position 23,576 of record CAUYQG010147192.1, on the reverse strand, counting down.
TGTTAACTATTTTTGGATGAGAATCTTTCCAAATCGATTATACAATTTTTGCCTTAATTTTTATAAACATAGCAACAATATAAATAGTTTGTGAAATAAGAAGAAAATACCCACCCATCGTCTGCAATTTTAAGATAATAATGTGTTCTTTGTATTCCTTTCTAGTGTTCTCGAGTAACATTTTTTATTTTTAAAAAAACGCACTAGAAAAAAAGAAAAGTGAGAAAAAGTAGAGAGAAAAATGAACATAGGCCCAGGTTTATTTCTGGGAACTGACAAGTCTCAGAAGCCCAACCCCATCCCCAGTTGAAGTACACCTGGTACTCTCACAAGCTTAGACCAGAGGTTTTCAAATCTGAGAATCACTCAAGGGGGCGGGGCTTGTGAAGCACTGCCTGCGTGACCCAGCAGAGTTTCTGCTTCAGTATATCCAGGGTGGGACCCAAGAATTTGCGTTTCTAACAGTTTCCAGGGCTGCTGCTGCTGCTGGGGTTTGACTCCTGAACTTACTCCAAATAGTGGATTTACAGGAGGATTCATCCTTCCTGAGACAAAGATATCTTTGGTTTGCTGCTTTCCTTGCATTCATCCATAAAAAGCAATCAAGTTTAAGGTAGGCCATACTGATTTGATACGGTAACAATCTTAGCCTTTGTAGTTTTTGTACATTTTTCTTCTTCCTTTTTTTTTTATTTTTATTTTTTGAGTTGGAGTCTTACTCCTGTCGCCCAAGCTGGAGTGCAGTGACATGCTCATGGCCACCACAGCCTCGACCTGCTGCGCTTAGGTGATCCTTTGGCTGGGTCCTTTGGCTGGAACTACATACGCACACCACTATGACCGGCTAGTTTGTGTGTGTGTGTGATTTATTGTAGAGATGAGGTCTCAACAAGTTGCTCAGGTGGTCTCGAACCCCCGAGACTCAGGCAATCCTCTTGCCTCAGCCTCCCAAAGTGCTGGAATTATAGGCTGAGCCACTGCACCCAACCTGTACTTTTTTCAAAAATGCTTTTCAACTGGGGAGAAGTTGTGTCATTCCTGTTTTGTGGGTGAAGAAACTGAGGCCTAACGTATCAATAAGAGACCTAGAATAGAGCTCACATTTTCTTCCTTCTGATCCATGACTTTTCCCCTTTCATCAGAGTGCCCAAGGACCATGCCAATGGTGAGAGAGCAACAGACTGCAGTGGTGGCATGGAAGGGCTACCATGGTGAGAAGGTCCATTCTGGGCGTCTATTCTAGGGTGTCAGAAATGCTTTGTAGCTGCCTCGTACTTTCACAGAACTTTCAATATGTCAGGGAAATGCTCAGTTCACCTGCAAGTTTATCCAGGCTCACTCTCGGAGGGAAATAATATTGCATAGTTGAATGAAGTGTTTTCTGTTTGTTTGTTGTTCACTTTCACCTGCTCTTGAGCCTTGGGTTTTTTCCATGCAGTTCTGCATTGTGTGCAGTAAATTTTGGGGCTTAAAAATCTTATTATTAGCCTTATGAATATTAGCTGTGGTTCCCTCCACACACTTAAGAGTCCATATGCGTTCCTACTCTGAGTCTGTCGGCCATTGCTGAAGCCAGTGGTCTAACATTTGAATCTCACATACCTCTAGTGCCTAAGCAGAAAACAGAACCCACCACCAATGAAACAGACAAGGGTCAGCCTAAGGTTACCATTTTTAAAAAAAAGTTGCTAAGTAAGAATGTTTTAAAATCTACACGTTGAAAAAATGTTTTACTTTGATTAGTGAAAGATTTACCTATATTTAAACATTAATACAAATGTCAGTAAAAACACTAATTCTTTTATTTCCCCACCAAAAAATTTCATATTGATGTTTTTAAAAAGATTTTAAAAATAATTTTAAGCCCGGCTTGGTGGCTCAGCCTGTAATCCCGCGCTTTGGGAGGCTGAGGTAAGTGGATTGCCTGAGCCCGTGGGTTCGAGACCCGCCTGGGCAACTTGGCGAAACCTCATCTCTACAATAAATCAAAAAATTAGCCCGGTGTGGTAGTGCGCGCCTGTAGTTCCAGCTACTTGGAAGGCTGAGGCGGAAGGATTGCCGGAGCCCAGCAGGTCGAGGCTGCGGTGGCCGGGAGCGGCCACTGCACTCCAGTCTGGGTGACGGAGTGAGACTCAACTCAAAAAAAAAAAAAATACTAAAAATAATTTTAATAGTTATAATATTTTATTTAACATTTAGCCTCATGAGAAATTCTTTCTAAATGAGAGAAATTTTCAAAACAAATTTTTTATATCATTTATTTAGGAATTACAGTCTATACACCAATTATCAAAAAGCTAATTTAGATTTAATATTTCACCACTTCTCTTAAAATGAAGAACTCTTGCAATTGAATGTCCTTGATATTTCATTAGCATATGTGTTACATTTGCATACATTATGAACCTCAGAATACAAGTTTTATTTCAAACCGTGTATTTTTTTTTAAATCAAGAGTGAAAGTAGTCTTTTATATTTTAAAAAAGAAAAGCCTAAAATGCAGAATTCCATGAACAGCAGAAAGATAAGAAAGGTTGCTTCAGAAAAAAGAACAGTTTTTAAAAATGAGTTAACTTCACCTATTTTCTTGTTCATTTCAGTATCTAGCCACCTTTGCGTCAATTCCCATAACTTTAAAACCAAATTTCAATGCTAAATAGAAGTCTGTTTTTTTTAAATATCTTCAATAGAGGAAATAAGTACTTTTTCACTTGCTTTCATTTAATGACACCTGTAACTTTTAAGCAGTGAGAAACGTCCCTTCCACCCTAGCTCTTTTAGTACTTCTCACTGTTTTCTTCAAGTCCCTGCTTCCCATCCGTTCTGTCTCAGCACACAGCTCTGACACCAGGATGCGGTGAGAATATCAGACCTTAGAGGCGAATGTGGCACGTGCTGAGCCCTGACCCTGTGAGAGGGAAGAGGATGGCATTCCAGCCTGAGAGAGACCTTAGATTGCTGTGAAACCAGCTGGGGCACAACAAGGCCAGGCAGGACACCCCAGTGGTGGCTGAAAGAGCAGTACCTAGGGTCACTCTGCCAGACCCCAGCTCTTCCTGCATACGTGGGCACCTCCCCACTCTCCAAGACTCCACTTCCAGAACTAAAAGATGCGCTTAACAACACGATCTCAGATAAATGTTTCTGAGAAATGGCAGCTACCTGGGAGAAACTCTAAGGACATGCCTGGCATGTGATCATGGTTCAGGTGATATGTAAAGTTATCATATTTTATGTAGAGTCAGCAGTCTCCTGCTTGGTTTTATTTCCTACTTACCCAGTACAATAATGTTAATGCAGTCGGTGCTTAAGAAACAACAAGTTGGCCACTTTGGTGTTAGACTGTTGACATGAGTGTATCTCTACTTCTCTCAAACTATTGAGCTTTTACATTGGAGAGGGTATATAACTTCCAAGTCATGGTTTAGCGATCATTAGAGAGTCTGTAAAATGGCATTCCTCTTACCTACCTTTGACTAGGAACATTGACTTGTAGTCTGGAAGTGTCATGGCAGCAAGGCTTGGCTGCCATGACAAGAGATGGTCTGTGTGTGAGCCACAGGTGAACCGGCATTGCTAATTCTGGGCTGGCAATGGCTAAACTTTTCTCATATCAGAAACATAAAAGTTTTGCCTCACATACTTGGACATTCAGAGGAAACACAATTACAGAATGCCAATGAGCAAAACGTAGACTCATTTGCCCCCAACCACTTGCCCCATCCAAGGCGTGCCCTTCCCCTGGGGACCAGCATACAGACACGGCACAACCTTGGCCGCCTAGGGCCTTAGTCTGGTATGCAGCACTATGTATCCCTCATCGTGTTCTTGAAAGTTGTGTTTCTAAAGTTTGCTTTTCCAGTTTTGTGTCTGCCAGTGAGATAGTTGTTTTCACTCCCTCCTGTCCTTGTTGCATAGATGGCAATGTGGGCAGCTCAGAGACCGTGCTGTCCCGGGCCTCCATTCTCATCACGAGGTCCTGCAGGGCATGACAGACCAGGTTTTTCAAAGTAGGTATGTGTATATCTTTGTGTGTGTGTGTGTGTGTGTGTGTGTGTGTGTGTGTGTGTGTGTGTGTGTGTATAGATGTGAGTGCACATGTGAGCCACTGAGACAGGGTTCATGGGGTCAGGGCTATAAAAAAGAATAAAATCATGTCCTCTGCAGCAACATGGGTGGAGCTGGAAGCCATTATCCTAAGTGAACAGGCTCAGAAACAGAAACCCAAACACCACGTGTTATCAAATTAAGTGGGAGCTCACTAGCAGGTATATATGGACACACAGAGGGGATGACAGGCACTGGGGACCTCAAAAGTGGGGAGGTAGGACGTAGATGATGGCTGAGGGGTTGCCTGTTGGATACAGTGTTCCCCGTTTGAGTGATGGGTACACTAGATGCCCAAACCCCACCAGTGCGCAGTATATCCATGTAACAAACCTGTGCATGTACCCCTTGAATTCATAGAAATAAAAACATTTAACTAAAAAAAATAAACAAGGCAGTGCAAATCACGTTAAGATAAGTACCATTCAACTGCCTTCTCATATGTGAGCCTTGGAAAAGATGTTTATATTCACATATAACATGAGTCAAGATTTTAAAATCACAGTCATTTTAAGTTAAGGAGCCTGAATAAAAAAGATAACACAACAAACAACAAATTAAATTTGCTTGAAAGCAAATTCAAACGTGGCCACTCACTGGATGAGTGAACTTCAGCACAGTAACTGTCTCCTGGGAAATGGAAATCTGTCATGGAGACTGCTTGAGCCATTGTGTGACTCATTGTATCTTACTTAACGTAAGCCTTGGCAGATAGTAGGCATTCAAAGAACAGAAACTGTTGTTATTATTATGTATCCTCCCCCACCACACACAGGATGTTTGCATTTTAAAATTGGATTGTTGGACAGTCAATTCCTTAATTCATCAGAGCGAACCTTTAGTGATGTAATTTTAAATACTATGGTATGATGTGGAATTAAAGAGCTATATAGACATGTGAGTAACGTATTTTAGGTAAAAAGTTAATGAAATTCAAGGTGACTTCAGTGGTTGGATGCACAACTCTAACCTGTGTGCTTGTGTGTGTGTATGTGTGGACACAACTCCATATAGTCATACTATAGTCATACTATAGTCATACTATGACCACACTAATGTGAAAACTGATGTAGCAAATTTTCTGCCTTGCCCATTGTGTCCCCTTACTAGAATGTTCCTTTGTTTGCCTGTTGGGATTACCTGCTATCTTCATACCTTCTCCTCCACAGCACCCATCCCCCTCCTCTGAGTCCTGCGACAGGCAGAGAGTACCTCACAACTCTGGTGTGTTTGCCTGTTGTTTGACGTTTGTGTGTATAATTAGTTCATTCTATTCCAAATTCCAAAAGGTCACCTTCATATAGTTGTTCACCCAAATCACAGTTCTGGACTGGAAATAGGTAATATTTGTTCACTGTCATCTTATGGACAAAAGTCTATGACTACAAAAAAATAATCATTTCAAAAAAGTCCTTAGAAGAACAAGCAGGTAAACATCTGAATACAACATAGTTATGGCAGGCAGAATTTTGAAGGTAACATTCTTAGTTTCCCTTGCAAGTCAGTTTCACAATTTCCTTGCCAATCCATCATCTTTTTTCTATGACATCATGAAGAAAAAGAAAAGATTTCAAGTGAACAGGAGAGCCTGAACTCCTCAACATCAGAGCAGTGCTGATTTTGAGGGGGGCAAGGGCAGAGATTTGTCAGTCCCAGGGGATGCTGGGAGAGTTGGATCTTAGTGAGCAGGCTCTGGAGTGAAGCCGGCCTGCGAGGGACTCCAGGTTTAATAAGTATTCCAGGGAGTCAGGCTTTCTTGGAAAAAACAAATTAGTGTGAGAAGCCAGTACTGTGCAATTTCAGTTTTAAAAATAGCCAGTATTGTTAAGGCGGCCACATGCACAAGAGAAAAAGTCCTTGTCAATGTGTGTCTGTGTTTCCGCATGAAAACAGGAGCCTTGCTGACTTTCTTGCCTGGCAGATACCACAGAGGGCATGAGGTTTGTATCACTGAGAATTACTTTTGGTCCTTCCCAGGGTACACATGGGGGCTGGGAGGTTGTGCCCCCTTTTATCAAGTTGGTCTTTCTGTGGGGAACAAGTGAGCAGTGGCTCTGCTCTGTGACTTGGGACCTGCCTCCCTGTCAATTCAGCTCTTCATTTGCCTAATTGCCCTCTGAGGCTGGCAGGGATGTCCCTGTCCCCTGCAACCACGGCTCTGCTGACTGCAGAGACCCTACCTGGTGCTCTGAGTGGGTGCGTCAGCATTTCAGGTAGAAATGAATGGAAAATCAATCAGGGTGACTGCAGTGGTGGCTGCACAAGCCCAGCCCAGTTTGTTGATAATTTTCCACATTTCCCACCGACCCAGGCAGTATTAAGATGGTAAGTGAATCTGTAACAAATGAGCTGCTTCTGCCTCACTGTGCACTTTTTCTGTGTCCTCTTTCCTATTTAGAACAAGCAAATCTAATCTGCTGAGGAAGCCGCATGTAAAATGAATGATGATGTCAAATTTCGCACAAATATTCTTTATGTGTCCTGATTTTGGATTCAGTTCCTAATTAGATGGAGTGATGCCTATTCATATGTAGATATAGCACACTGCTGTTTTAGTAACTTACACTCCAGAGTCAGAAGCTGAAAATGTTTTAAGAGTCTGTTTATGTCCTTGCTGCCTCTCTTTGTTATTTGCTGTAACTCTCTGTATCACAACTACAGTGTTTTAAGTCTCTAGGTTTACAATTCTGCAAAGATAGAGTTAAACACTGTTTGGACTCTGCACGAGGGTGACTGGAATTGCTCAAAGCCGCCCGCTTCAGCTCTCAGAGACAGCCACAGTAACTTTCTGAACAGATTGGGTTAAAATATTTTTACAGACCCACTCTGCAATGATAAGACGGCAATAAGTTGTGCAGTGCAACACTCCAAAGGATTCCCCATCTCACTAGCCTCTCTGTGTGTGATGCTTTCGCAGTGGAGAAGATTCCCTGGGCTATAAAGATGAAGAGTCTACTTCTTCTGGTGCTGATCTCAATCTGCTGGGCTGATCACCACTCAGACAACTATCCTCTGGGTCACGACAGAGTTATCCACATCCAAGGTAAGGAGAGACAGGCTCTCGGATGAAAGTCAAATTCATTGTAAGTTCCTGGGAGTTGCGAGGCTGAACTGGTGTTTCTTAATTTTATTTCTGCAGCACTGACTTTTTCTTTCTCTTTCTGCTAATTGGTGAACATGCTTCCTGGCTTTTGAATTTTATTGCATGACAGGAGAATTAAGAATTGGGGACAAAGTTAAATGTGTTGAGAACACCCAACTGCAATGAGTTGATGTAACTGGTCAGTGCTTTTTAGTGCAGTTGCTACCTTCAAGAAAAATGGAGGGCATAGAGTTAATTTCTATTCAAGGCGGAGGGAAGACATAGGAAGCAAAACTTCAGAGGTAAGGTCACCAGAGAGTAACTGTTTATTCATTGGGAGGAACAATGTAACTACAATGAAAATTCAACAAACTATGGTCCAGGGAAAAGCAGCTTACCCCATGGTAATCTCCCTCAGTAAATCTCTGGTTCCTGTGGACCAACACATCGCCCTGCCTGTTTCTGTTCAGCTCAGCTGAATCCTCAGCCCAAGAGCTGTGAAGGCTGCAGCACAATGCAGCTATTTCCTAGGTCCCGGCTCCGGATGAGGGCAGCCTGCGTTAGGAAAGACTTATGCAATAAGGAAAGATAGCTCTCACGGCTGCATTTCCTCTCCTTTTCCTTACATGCTGAATAACTAAAGTAAGAGTCATAGAATTTAACAGTTTAAACACACGATGATGTTCATTTTAGATAAACTCATTTGGGAGGGGACCAAAGGCATTATAAGTTTGCTAAGAGACATAAAACACCAAGTTACATCTTCAAGGTCAAAAATGTGGTCTCAGAAAATTGCATTCACTGTTGAAAAGTATGACTTGTGAAGGTCAAATGATAGTGTGAATCTGTCTAGAAGTGTTTTCCTGTGCGTATTATGACTGCCAAAACAGAATTCTGAATCTGTCTGTGTCTAGCTGTTTTAGACACATCTCTTTTGGTTTTGTTTGCTTCCAACAGCTTTATTATTTTTTTCACTGTTAAACTGTGGAAAGAAATTATACAATCATAAATTTCATTCTGCAAGTTGCTGACTCGGCTATTGCTTTAATGTACATAGTAGAGCCAGAACTATTTCCCAAAGACTGTAAGGCTTTTACACACAGAGGTTTCTAATGAGCAATAGCATCCTTTTAACTTCTAGTCACAGAATTCAGTTCAGCTCAAATGGTAATGATTGGTCATTATTAACAACAGCACTTTTAAGTCCAATGTAAAATAAACTTCAGCTGTGGTATCAAGTTATTAGTAGACAGATACCCGAGTTATAGTATAAACTACATACCAAGCATTTAGTCTAAAATTCACTCAGAGTATGAAAATAGTATTTTTTAAATGTTAGTACATTTTAATTAATCCTGTAAGTCTGACTCAAGTTATCTCTGCAAGGAAAATGTCTCTTCCTCCAACCTTCCCATTGCTGTCTCCTCTGTTGAAATTTAGTGCAAAGGAATTCCTGGCCCAAGGCATCAGAATTTTCCAGATTATTTGCATACACTGTCCAGTTTTTTTTTAAGGCTTGATAGTCCACTTCATTTTACTTGTAAATTCATATTCTTAGAAAGTACAGACTTGCCATCAATAGTTGCTAAACAGCTTTCAAGTAATAGATCTACAAAGTCTATATTTGGCTTTGGAAATTAATGCTGAAATGTGATTTAGGTCATAGGATTAAAATGTTATGTTCGTAAGCCAGAATTTATTTTTAAAATTGTTCCAAATATCTGTTCTCATTACTTTTTTCTCAATAATGTGTTTTTAGTGATTGCACTAATATTGAATTTTCAGATTTCATCGTCTTTCAGAGAAACTGCTTCTGAGTGGTCTGCCGTGATTCCAGTTGTCTTTGACAATGCAAAGTGAACCATACAGCACAGTAGAGAGTCAACAAAGCAGATTATGTACTTGCTTCATTAATTACCTGAAAACTGTATATTTTCTCATATTCAAAACTTTTATTTATCAAACATGACTCAGAAGGAATTCAGGGAAGCTGAAACCCTCACAAAAATTCTTAGGAATTTTCAGTCAGATGATTGCATCAGCAATCTCAATCTCAAATTCTTGAATTGCACTGATAAGCAGAATGAGCCTCTGTCAGAGATAGAAAATAGTTCAAAACTCAACTTCCTGTAAAAACACCTTTCTTTTCTCCCATTTTAAAAATTACATTTCTTTTTTTTAACTCTTAAGTTCCCTGGGCCTAAATAATATTAACACACACCATCTTCAAATTCTTCTTGGCTGCCTTGATACAGATAGCCAACATTTAAGTGATAGTCATGAGTTCTAATTATTTTTCTGAAGGCTTCCTCACCGTTCTGTTGGAGGAGATTTTATGGAGATATGGATATAAAAGCATTTAATCTGGATTTTTTTTTTTTAAAGAAAAAGACAGATGGTCAAGAAAGAAAATGGCAAGTGGAGACCCCTACGCAAAGTCCTAGTGAAGGACTTTTTTTTGGTTATGAAAAAGAAAACTCTCCCAGGTTCTCAAGGAGAAAGACATAGCTTTAGATACAGTTTCACATTAATTCATTTTCTTTAATTTTTCATTGAATTAATTTGGTTGCACAAGAAAGCAAACTTTACTTGTTCACAAAGTCTACCAAAAATGTGCAATCAATATATTAGCTTGTATGTAACAGACTGTCCTTAGGGTAGGGGACAGTAATTTTCTCAGGTACTTCTTCAGGAAGAGGTTCCTATCATCTCTGTTATACTTGCAACTAAAGATTATATTCCTCACATCATGATGTACCTAGTCATGCTACTTTTAAATCCTTTGAAACTTGAAATCATTAGGAAGTGTTTTGTATGGAGTACCAAATCACACAAAAGAACCGTGTTTGAGACATGAAGAGAGATACCCCAAAAAACAGAAGGTATTTATTTTTAAAATGTGTATTTATTCTTACATGTTTAAACTTCAGTCACCTTCAAAGTACTCTCTGTTTGCTGCAATGAATGAAGCTATCAAGACGCTTTTTCCACTATTCAGAACAGTTTTGAGCTCGTCAATTTGGATGCCTTTTAGTGCTTCTGCCACTTTTGTTTCACTCTTCCACATTAGCAAAACATTTCCCTTTGAGGATTTTTTTCATCTGGGGAAACAAAAAATGTCACTCAGGGTAAGACTGGTTGAACAGGGCATGTAGGGCATGGAGATCATGCCATTTTGGGTCAAAAACTGCTGAACAATTAGTGTGATATGTGCAGGTGTCCTCGTAAGTCACCCATTGTGAAATGGGCAAACACGTTAAAAGAATCTCAAAAAAAAAAATTTCACTGAAGCCAAACACAATCTCTTACAACAACACTAGCTGGCACACTGATGCCTATGGTTTCCTAAAACACTTACCTAGTGGAGAAGGCATGTACTACAAGAGGCTTGCCCTCAAAAGATAATTTTGATTTTTTTTGGGGGGGGGTCCTCCCTTGTTTTTGTATCAGGTCCAAAACTCTTTGCAAAGACTTTCAATTACAAGTAGAATTTCAGAGATGATGAATATACTTTTAAAAATGCAGCTTTTAAGAAGACATTTCGTGTATAACAGAGAAATGTTATGACCATTTTCCCATTAACCAATGTAAAAAGCAAAACAGTTAAAGTTAAACTATATACATAACTGCTTAACCTTATCAAGGTCATAGAGTCAGTGCTTCCTGCATCTAGTGCTCAAAATCTAGTGTTCAAAAGTCTTTTTGATGATGAGTTTGTCATTCCCCTAGATACCACTTACTAGCTTAAACCTTGGAAAATTTACTTAATCTTTCCAAGTCTCAGTTATTACATCTGTAAAACTGGGCCTAATCTGTCAGATGTATAGAGTAGAGCTTTGTAAAATTTCAATGAGATAATACTTAGAAAAGAGTACAGTACTGGCTCCCAGTAGTTATCATGGTGGTTGTTACTGGTATGTCTATTACTTTCTCTCTTTTAAATAGAAAAGGGACCACAAATACTGGTGGGAAAAGTTCATGCTTTTCAAAGCATGTTTATTAATGGAACCATATTTTCACCTTAGTTCCAATGAAGTGAACACGTTGCAAGTTGCCTACTTTGCCCTCTTTAATTTCAGTTTAAAATTTCCCCAACAGTATTTAGCATTATTTGATCATTTTTGCCTTTCTTGTAAAAATTGAAGCTTTTTTGGTAATACCTTCTCTTAATTTACTTACTATGTGAACTCAGATAAAACTGCTTTATATTTGTGATAAAGAATGACAGGAGGAACTCTCAGAAATTAAAACTATCTCCTTCTATTTACTAAGTAAAAGTTGTCACCTTTCTCGAAAGATAAAACAATTCAATTTTTCTAAGGAGGGAATTGCTCAAAGTTCATCTCTGCAAGTAGCAAAAGTAATGTCTATCCGAAACCCGTGGAAGTGGATGCTCTGTGTCGTTGGTTCCTCCTCTTCGAGCATCCTGATCACCACTTCACCTTCTTCCCACCTGGGCTCCTTTCTCACACAGCTTAGTGTCACTTTTTGCTAACATGCTCCTCTCCCTCATGAGACTGCCCACCTTGTATCTCTAACTACATAGTAGTGTCCAACACATAGTAGGTGCTTAACAGCTAGTTGTTGAATGAATGTAATAGAATACTTCCAAATTGCCACTATCATAATGAGCATTTCTTAAGCACTGTGACATCCAGGGCACTTAGTGGAACATGACATGTTGTGTGGACTCAGTGAACATGAACTAGATGTCTGCCCTCACTCTGTCATGTTGACTTAAACTGAGCCACAGTGTGTGAAATTTAAGAACATGGAAGGACTTCTATAGACAGTCTACACCTATCTCCCAGTGTACAAATGAGGAAATCAAGACCCAGAGTCTCGGTGTGCTTGTTCCAGGTCTTCTGGATGATGAGGGGCAATTTATCTTGGTGAATCTCCTCCCCTTCTTCAACTCTGGGCTCATTCCTCACCTTTTTAATGAACTCATCCTGACTACTACACTCTGACCCCCTCAGCACCCTCATCTTTTCCTTTTCTCTGTGGAACTGGCTGTAGACTTTATTATTTGTATGCAATTTGTTTGTCATCTGTCTTTGCCACAAGAACATACAACAGCTCCATAAGGTCAGGGCCCCTTGTCTGATGTGTCCCAGTCACCTACACCTAGTAATTGACAGGCCATCAGTATGTTTGCTATATAAATCCAGAACCAAAATCCAGTTATGTTTCTTAATCAAGTTCTAATCCAGTTTTTCTAAATGTCAGGGAAATCTTCTTAATTTTGGGAATGAAAAGCAGCAGATGAACTAGAGGTTTATGAATGTGGGTGGCAAAGTCTGTCTTGTCGTGTGTGAGGCCCCTGCACTACACACAGCGTCTTCCACTCTGTAAGGGTCCAACAGAGGCCAGATGCAGCAAGACTCCCAACACATGGGTGCAGCTCGAAGAGTATTGGATTTACATACAGTGTTCTGCAATGCTATCCTGTTCCTTATGTAATAACTGCAGAGTCGGGATCTGGCGGTACAGACTGGATCAAAAGCAGTGGGGTGACTTAATAATGTATGACCACAAACCATCTGCAGAGCCAAAGTTTAATGGGAGAACTAGGCAAGGGTTACTCTAGCTTAATGTCCTCTCTCCCAGCAAAAACTCATTTGAACTCTGAATCTGTTACAAAAATTTAGATAATTCGCTTTTGTTTGGGGCAGAGAGTAAGTAATTTGCAACCATAAATGCAAAATCTAAAAATACCAGGAATAATATCCATGAATATTTTCCAAATCACATTTAGATAAATATATACAGTGTTAATAATTCTATCTAGAAATTTGTAGCTATACAATATCAGAAAATCTCATAATAGAATTATGAAAGTTAGCATATCATCAATATTAGATGACTATTCTAAGATTTCCTGTCTGTTTCCTTTGAGCATGAAGCAAAAAATTATATTGAGAATCTACTACATTAAACACAGGCTTGCCATTTGATCAAATTATGAATATTGTCATATTAATATAATAAATGGGCCCAAGAGAAAAGAACAAAAATGTATATATAGGAAAATACATACATGTGTAAAAATACTCATATGCCACACACATATGTATATATACCTGAAGACCATTCTTTTATCCAACAAATATGTCGAACACCTACACATAGGCATTGGGGACACAATGACCAACAAAACACATGAACCCTGGCTTTATTGAGCTTATTAGTTTAGTAAGAGAGACAATCATTACTATGAATGTAGAGTTGCTGACTACAGTAACAGAAATATGTTTTCATACCAACTTTGCTAACCCATGACTGGTATTCATTACACTGTGTATCTTTTTAGAAAATCTACTCTTCAAGTATTTGTCAAACATTGACCTTCTTTGTGCAAAACACTGGGCTATCCCCCGTGAGCTTACTGACAATAATATCAGGCAGTAGACAAGAAAGAATGAATAAAATAAGTGTTCGATAAAGGTGGAAATGTAGACAAAAGAGTAACTAACTAGTTACCAAAAATAAGAAAGAAAATAGAACTTTGGACCATACTCATGAAAGTTTTTATCACTTAGTAGAGTTAAATACATAAAAGACATTAAGAATACTTGAGAATACTTCTAAACTTGATGTTGAATAATCTAGAATGCTGAATTCTATGTTAATCTGTAAAGTATCTGTTAAAACAATACAGTTTAATGATATTTCCAAGTATAAAAGCCAATATTTAATAATCTTTTCAGGTAGCAGCAAATTCACACTGACCAGCCATTGCTTTCTCTGTTTCATCTTGGTGCTGAAATGAGCAAACTGTATGGGAAGCCAGTGATCATTTAGAAACTCTCCCAAATGCCAAGAAAACCCCATTAAATAGTGAAGGCTTTCCCTTTGGTGGCAGCTCTGCAAGAATTCATGTTGACTCTGCTGAAATACTGACCTGTAGCTGAACGACTTCATGTTAATATCATTAGGCATACTGGGTCGCCAATTTTACTAAATATCAATAAATAAAAGACTCAACTTTTTAAATTGATTCATCTCCTTACTTAAATGCAAAGTGGAAAATCACCACTTTAAGAGAGTCTTTCAGAATACAAAAATCTACCAAGGCTGGGTGCAGTGATTCAAGCCTGTAATCCCAAGCACTTTGAGAGACCGAGGTGAGAAGATTGCCTAAGCTCAGGGGTTTGAGACCAGCCTGGGCAACTTGATGAGACTTCGTCTCCACAATAAATAAAAAAATAAGCTGAACATGGTAGCGCATGTCTGTAGTTCCAGCTACTTGGAAGACTGAGGCAGAAGGATCGCCTTAGCCTCAGCAGGTCGAGGCTGAGGTGGCCGTGAGCATGCCACAGCACTCCAGCCTGGGCAACAGGGTGAGACTTTGACTCAAAAAATAAAAATAAAAACTACCAAAATGCTAAGAAATTAAAATATTAAATCAAGAGTTTATCAAACTAATAGTATCTAGGGAAAACATGAAATCTTTATTATGGAAGTATTCTTATTTCAAAATGAAGACACCGAAAACATAAGAAACCTAATAGTTCCATAAGATTACTTCAAAAATATTCTGTGTATTTTGTGTTGCTACAATGTAGTGGCATAAACATGTCTGAGGGGCATAAACCCCTCAAGAATGGGTATCAGACAATCAGTAGAGATGGTGCTATGTAACCCTTAGTTTAATTAAGCATGTTGGTAACTTGACTTCATTGTTAGTGGCTTATCACCACATGTCTAAGCTATGCATGGTATGTTTTCACATCCTCAAGGATTGTGCTGTGGAGTGTTGAAAAAAATAATTTACATAAAAATAATCCCTACCTTTTCCAAACACTGTCTACTCAAAAGGGAACAGAGGTTATGGATGAAAATTCAGACAGGCCATCATCTGTCACGTAAAAAGCTAACAAGGTACGTCAGAACAAGCAGCATTTCACTGTCGTCTAGTGTGTAGATTAGGTGAAGGGGCTGGGAAGCAGCGAAGTACTATCTTGTTTCTAAAGAGTGATTAAAGTTTAAAATAAAGCCACTGTTGAAAACATACCCTTGCAGTGACAGATTACCACTTCTAGATAGATTGAGTGGACACAAGCAGATTTGAGCTCTACCCTTTTACTACGTCAAGGTACATTTTCAATCATTGAGAGGTGTGTGGATAATTACAGCCTAATGATGAAGAAGGACTCATGTTAATGTTTTAATTTCTCCACATTCTTTGAAACAGACTATTACAGTTAAAACCCTGGAAAATATGTTTATATTAAGAATGTCATTCAACATTCCAATTACATTTTTTCTGTGTTCTTTAACCTCTCTATAATTTTGATAACTTGGTTTTTTCTAAATCTAAAAGAATAAGAATTAAATGCTAGTTCTTGATCTATAAATCTTTGATAACATGAATAAATTTAAATTCTGAAAATTATCAACCAGAGAAGAGAACCCAAGTTGCCAAACTTACTAAGATTGTTTCTACTTAGAGAACAACTTACATGAGAATTAACACTTGCAAAATTAGTAATGAGTTAATATCAGCACTTAAAATCACTTACTATGTGTTCCTCATAACAAAAAGTCATTATCTGGGTCATGCCCTTGAATTCTCATCTCAAAGCGTGTGAAGATATTAAACCTCACTGAAGAGGGAAGTTAAGTAGTTTGACGCAGATCACATGATTGTGAGGTAGTAAGGCTGAGGTTAAACTCAGGCAGGCTGGTTCTTGTGCTCTAAACCCATAAACGAACCATACACAGTTCATCACAGCCTTTTGTGGCATCATTTGGTGACAAATAGGGAAAAATATCCCTGTTTTATTCTGTTTGATGTATGTAGCTGTGTTCAGAAGAAATCAAATTGCTATGGGAAAAAAAAGTTAGCTCTTGGGATTCAGAGAAACTTTTCCCATAGGCCATCACGGTGATTGGCTGCAAATATACTCATTCCAAGTAGATCCCTAGAGAAATAGAGAAGACCCCCAGAGAAATGGAGGAGGGGGCAGACAGAAATTGGATGATATAAATATACAGGCTGGGTTTGGTGGCTCAACCTGTAACCCCAGCACTTTGGGAGGCCAAGGCAAGTAGATTGGCTGAGCCCATGGGTTCAAGACCAGTTCAGACAACTTGGCAAGACTTTGTCTCTACAATAAATCAAAAATTAGCCAGGCATGGTAGCACATACCTGTAGATCCGGCTACTTGGAAGGCTTAGGCAGATGGATCGCCAGAGCCCAGCAGGTCGACGCTGGGGTGGCTTTGAGTGTGCCACTGCACTCCAGCCTGACCAACAGAGTGAGACTCCAACTCAAAAAAAATAAATAAGTATACATATACATAAAGATAGATATGGACATTGATATAGATATGGACATAGATATATAGACATGTATACAGATATAAATATAGACATAGACATGAATATAGACAGACATGGATATGGACATGGACATAGACATGCATATAGACATAGACATGGACATGGATGTAGACATGGACATAGACATAAACATAGACATAAACAAAGACATGAATATATACATAGATGTGGACATAGACATTGTCATAGATATAGATGCAGACATGGATATAGTCATAGACATAGGCATAGACATGGACATGGACATAGACACAGACATGGATATAGTTATAGACATAGGCATAGACATGAACATTGACATAGACATAGATATAAGCATAGACATAGACACAGACATAGGTATAAACAGGGATATACACATAGACACAGACATAGACAAAAACGTAGACATGGATAAAGACATGGACATTGGCATAGGCATAGACATAGACATGGACATAAACAAGGATATCGACTGACATAGACATGGACAGGGACATGGACATGGACATAAATATAGACATAGACAAGTCGTTATCCATACCTGGCATACTTTGGACATTCAGTGAATGTGTATGCTAGTGAAAGTCAACATTAGCTGGGAACTCACTGTAGCAGACACAAGGCTCAATTCTCAGTGTGTGTCACCTCATTTAACCTTCACAAGAACATTGGGACAAAAATGACAACTTCATTTTACTGATGAGGAAACTGAGGCACAGAAAGGTTAAGTGACACAATGTAAGAGGCATGGTCTGTGTCCTTAGCCAATACCCTATTAATACTTATCAGCAGATCAGAGCTAAACTCCCTTCTACTCTTCACTTCTTCCTAGTGGAAAAGGGTGAAGAAAGGGAATTAGGAAGAGACAGAATATTTATCAGGATATTAACAGAGTTTCAAGGGTACATCTTGAACAGTGATTTTTTAAGTGTGTTCAGTTGACTCCCACAGCTTCCTGGGATCTCTTAATGCCCATTCAAGCATAGAATCCCACCCTTATCAGATTTATATGGAAAAAGTTGATCTTAGACATCCTTTGGGTGTGAGAAGGGAATTTCACTGTCCTTGAGAAAAGTTTTTCTTTTTAATATTATCATAGAAAAATCTCCAAGCTCCAAAATAGTGATAGAATTTATCCTTATGTTTTACTAAGACTCCTGGGTATAACAATAACATGGTACTCATCCAAGATCAGCATCATCCAATTGGGTAGTTTCCCATTCCAAAATCAATTTAGCTGTAAGGAAAGGGACAGTGATGGATCTGGTCAATACCTGAGAGATGCTCTGTAGCACATCACCTCAGATAATGCAGATCGCAATGGGAAGGATATATTCTGTATTAATCCGTTGCTGTAAAGGAATACCTGAAGCTGGTAATTTAAAAAGACAAGAGTTTTATTTTGGTTCATAGCTCTTCATGGTGCCAGCATCTACTCAGCTTCTGATGAGGCCTCAGGAAGTTACAATCATGGCAGAAAGTAAAGGGGAGCCAGCGTGTCACATGGCAAGAGAGGAAGCAAGCGAGACGGGAAGAAATGCCAACCTCTTTTAAACCACCAGCTCTCAGGGAACTAATACAGTGAGAATTCACTCATTACACGAGAACAGCACCAAGTCACTCATGAGGGATCTGCCCCCATGACCCAACTTCTCCCACCAGGCCCCACCTCCAGCATTAGGATTTGAGGGAGACAAACATCCAAACTATATCATATGCCACTTGAGAAACTGTCAAAACACAATTCTAGGCAATTTGGTTTAGTTCTAGATGGGTGGGAAAGATCAAGACACAAAAAACACACAGGAATTAGAGAGAAAGTAGCCCCTGGCAGGGCTGGGAGGTGGTCTAGAAGGGAAGAGTAGGATCTTGTAGACCATAAGACTGAAAGGCAGGGTCACAAATTATGAAAAACCAATCACTTCATATCAAAGAGCGATATTCACTAATATGATTTTCAGTATTATTTCCTTTAGAGTGCAAAGCTAGACCACAGTATCTTTGGCAACATTATCTTTTAAACAAAAAAGGAAAATTAGGTAAAAACTTTCATGTTTAAAGATAACATTTTTGAGAACAGAGTACAGAGGATGACAGTACTGAGAAAAATAATCCTTCAATTGCAATAATATACTACAGTGATGGCTACCAGCTTTTTGTTATTTCCAGAGAGATTCTAGACAAAGTTTATTCTTGCTTATTTGTTGATGAATTTCCCTAAACTCTAAAATGTATCTGTATACCATTTTTACTTTGTGCATAGATGACATATCCACATGGTTCAACAAGTTTTCAATATGGAAGTGAACACAGTGAAACTCTCCTAAGCATTCCTCTACCCAGACTTCCACTATGACTTTACACAGTCTGCCAAGGTTATTACTTTCTTATGAATCCTTTCAGGTATAGTTTATGCAAAACGATACAAACTTTTGAATTCTCACACATGGTAGGAAGCACAAGAACTCTTGCATATCTTTAGAGCAAAGTCTGAACTCCAGATGGAAGAAAAAATGGGTCAGGGAAAAATGCAAAAAGATTTCAAACTCAAATCAAGTAGGTGAGGGCATGGGACAGGAATGAGATCATTTTTTTACTGTCCTCTTCAGATCTGCCCTTCAAGAGGCTCAAGATCCTTTGCATCTTGAGCATGGTGGCTTACACCTGTAGTCCTGGGTATGGTGGCTCACATCTATGTAGTCCCAGCACTTTGGAAAGCCAAGGCGGGAGGATGATTTGATACCAGGAGTTCAAGACCAGTCTGGGCAACGTAGCAAAACTCTATCTCTACAAAAAAAATGTTTTTAAATCAGGCAGTTATGGTGTCTCATGCCTGCAGTCCCGGCTACTCAGGAAGCTGAGGCAGGAGAATCCCTTGAGTCCAGGAGTGCAAGGCTACAGTAAGCCATGATCATACCACTGCACTCTAACCTGGGCAATAGAGTGAGACCCTCTCTAAAACAAAATTTTAAAAAATGAGTAGCTGGAGAAGCAAGATAAGGCTTTGACTCTAACAAATTAAAGTAATACGCCCTCTGAGAGCGCAGTAAAGGTTGACTGGAGGGGATGAGGGGAGAGGGCCAGCAGCGATAGTGGGACCTGGAAAAATTTCTGATGTCCTCCAACTAGACACATCAAAATCATGACTTAAGGGTGGGTGCTTCTAACTCCAGGTAAGGAGTTTCAGGAAAGATTAGATTCATTCTGATCCAAAGGAAACAAAATCATGATAAACAGTTCAAGGTTAATGAGTAGGGTATTTATTCCTTAACTTTTCTAAACTATGTATCCTGTTCAGATGTAATGTGTAAGGTCCAACGGGAAACAAATGTCTAAATTATGTATTCTACTTAAATATTGCGTTTTTAATGTATATAACTATTTTGATAAAAAAATTTTCACTGTAGAGCTCTAGAAGGGTGTAAAGCCAGTCTAGTGTTTATTATGTCTACCACCATCGCTACGCACAGGCACTAGGCAGCACTAGGACACTTCTGTCCATGTTTAGACACTGACTGTATGTCAGACATGATGCTGATGCTGGAGAAACAACATAAACAGGACAGAGGGATAGCTTCAATAGACCACAGTCAGCACAAAGATAAGGATACAAATATACCCTGTTCCTTCTTTGCTGTAGGCTTTGGCTACCAGAGGAGAAATCACAGCATCCATATCTACCAAAGTGTTAGTTAACATGTGTCACAAAAGCAGGAAGTGTTTTTCAACCTTGCACATTGTTTTTTTCAAATGACTCATTGTGGAGCTGACAATTGAGTCCATGTCTGTTGGTTTAGGATGTCAGGGAGAAATGAGCTTTCTGCTTTGGGTGGTGAAAAGGTTTTCGAAAGAGCTGTTGGTGATGGCTGCACAACAACATAAAGGTAATTGATGACACTGAATTGGTTAAAATAGCAAATTGTTTAATATATACTGTACCACATAAAAAATTAAATGATGGGGGTAGAGCTTTTCCTAGGAGACATATATTTTTAAATGTCCATATCTAGTACTTTATGTAGACATCTTACATTCCCCAGTTGAGTTTTCTTCATTATAATTATTGATCTAGAAAATCCAAAGGTCTTAAACCTCCTCCAACTATACATCAATGGAGAAAGTAACTAACACCAAGACTGATGATCTTGCACGATCCACAGTTCACTTTGAAAAGACAAACTTTGGTCCATAGCAACTTCTTTTTTCTGCTACCTAGGTTCTTTGGGTATGAACTGACCCCCCCAAAATACACTTTTAATAGAACTAAGAATAATTGGTAATGGTCCAATACCATATTACTAAGTTTCTTTTCTGCAATTGTTTTAGTCTTCTTGTTTGAAAGACTTTATATGAATTTCATAGCAAGTACAGAGACCTGTTGTTTGGTCACACCACTGTGTTCACTGCTTGGTAAAACCAGACAACACCCTCCAGATCACAGCAGAACCTGTAAAGTAATAACAAGGCCCAGTGGTCCCCATTAGCATCTCTCCAGGCCCTGCTGTTTTCCCTGGAGACAACTCTGAGCTTTGAAGGGCATCCAATCTTTCAAGTCATTGTCACTGACCCTCATGGATACAAATGGGAAGTTTTTGTACTTGTAAATTGCTCTTTTAAAAAATCTAGTCCTGGCCAGGCACAGTAGCTCACACCTGTAATCCCAGCACTTTGGGATGTTGAGGCAGGAGGATTGCTTGAACCCAAAAGTTCTAGACCAGTCTGGGCAATATAGGGAGAACTTGTCTCCCAAAAAAAAAAGAAAAGATAAAGAAATCAAAAAATTAGCTAGGTGTGGTAGCACACACTTGTAGTCCCAGCTCCTCAGGATGCTGAGGTGGAAGGATCACCTAAGTCCAGGCGGTTGAGGCTGCAGTGAGCCATGATAGTGCCATGCACTCCAGCCTGGACAACAGAGAAACACCTCGACTCAAAAAAAAAAAGAAAAGAAAACATCCCATCCCGCACTGGACATCTTCAACATCAGTTAGCCAAATGTTTTCAATATGCAGCTTGTGTGTAGACGCTGGACTGAGGTCTTCTAAAGTGTGCTCAGGGGTTCATGAGCATCTTTCACATGGACAGGAAAAGGGGAATGAACGCTGGTGTGCTGCCCAGTTTTATTTGTTCTTTCATGTTCTTTAAAAAGAAAAACAAGCAATACTCATCTTAATGATCAAGGCTTATTTTTATCACTTGCATTTTAATTGCTGTGCAGGAGCCCTGATGATCAATTTTAAGCATTCATTTCAGACTCTCTCCAGGCAAGAGTGTGCAGAATTTGTAGTTGGTGCTCGTGGGTTCCTTTCTATGGTCTTTGTCCCTTTCCTTTCCTCTGTGATGTGGAGCCAGATAAGGATTGTAAGCACAAGGATCTCATGTCATGGACTTGTCAGAGCCCAACAGATGAGACATGTGCTCAGGGCTCCCGACTTGCTGGCCAGGGCTCATCCCTCCATGTCTCACCTGCCCTGCAACAGCCACTCCCTACTGTAGCGCTCAGTGCTGTGTCATCCCCAGTGTAGATTTAAACACAAGCAAACAAACAAAATATTATTTCAAGGCCATGGTGGGGGTCAGATCAGTGAATGTGAGTGGCCCTTGGTCTCCAGATGTGCTTCACGGCTTTCCAAGGGTTCTTTGAATTTCAGCTAGAGACTTCTGGCATCTATTATCTCAATATCTCCAACCCCAAATAAGAATGGTTAGAATTTTATACATTGCAGCAGGCTTGTTAGAAGAATTATTTTATGTAAAGTCAGTGGATTTTCAATAACTACTCAGTTTTCAACGTTATGCCATGTGAGTTGTCCTCTACTCACGGTGCTGGAATAGAAGTCAAACAAAAACAAAAATCAGAAGCCTGCACTTCTTTTCCAAAATACTGCAAGATAGTTTACAGTTAACCACAGAAAAGTTAAGTTAAGGCTTTAATGCCTTAACTTATAAAACATTCTGGAACAGTTTATGATTTTACTGAACTGCACCAGTATGACACAGGTGGCATTTTGCATATTTACTTCTTACTCAACGTGGTTCAAAATATTCTAAGTAAGTGAAACTATGGAAGATTAGTATATGGCGAGATTATGCTCAATATTGGGCAGTATCATATTTGATAAATGCTGCATAAAATCTATACAGTAGGAACAGTTGGCAGTTAGTGCACACTTACTAGTGGCCAGCCACTGTTCTAAGTACTTTACATGTATTCAGTTAATTTTATACAGTAGGTATTACTATCCCTAATTCTACTGGACTTAGAGGTTGCATAACTTGCTCCAGGCTACAGAGCTAGTGAATTGAGGAGGTGAGGTTAGACCCAGGTCTATATTACATTAAAGCCCTCCTCCTTGACTACTGTCATATCTTCTCTCCCAGTACATGTTGGCATTAATTTTGACTTTAAATTAAACAACTTGTAAGAATCATGAATCTGAGACCTCATGTAGCAATATGTCATATGTAAACACATATCCCAGCATGGGAAGGCCATCTTCCAGGTGCCCTGTCACCCCACGATACTGAGTAAGAAATATTCCCTGTGGCCCTTGGGCACAACTGAGCACACTTATTCAACAGCACTTTTTCTTTCTCCCAGAAAGAAGACACTAGAGATGCTTAGGTAGAACCAGGGTGCAGTCATCAGGGAAAAAGTATGTGTAGGGTAGA
This sequence comes from Tarsius wallacei, assembly GCA_963574415.1. Classification (NCBI taxonomy): domain Eukaryota; kingdom Metazoa; phylum Chordata; class Mammalia; order Primates; family Tarsiidae; genus Tarsius; species Tarsius wallacei. The sequence goes on along the minus strand of CAUYQG010147192.1, from coordinate 388 downwards.
CTTGGATAGATTTATCTTTTCTCTGTTGAGATTCTGTGGTAGTAAATAAGAAAATAAAGACTATACAGGAAACGTGTGATGAGCTAGATTTGTGATTTCACTTAAATATGACAAGAAGCTGTTATCCTTTTGTTTCATTACCTGTTCAAAAGTGAGAGCATCAATGTCTTGGTTCAGCTTTTCAATTTTTGAGACTTGGGCTCACTTATAAATGAAAGGATATACTCATTTAAAAATATTCATTGACTGCTAAAAATAGAAATACTGTGTCTATTTTTTGACACTTTCTATTTTAAAATCTGAATCCTATGTATGCCATTAAATAACTGTATCTCTAAGTAAGTAGCTATTCTTCCTGGTAATTTGTACACCTAAAATGATTCATGTT
>CAUYQG010147188.1:0-27537 GCA_963574415.1 Tarsius wallacei | reverse complement strand
GTTAGCAAATATTTTTTCCCAATCTGTGGGCTGTCTCCCTGCTCTTTTGATGGTTTGTTTTGCTTTATAGAAGATTTTCAGTTTGATGAGGTCCCATTTGTCTATCTTATCTCTTATGGCATGGGCTTTTGGGATTTTGATCAGGAATTGGTTGCCTATTCCAATTTCCATAAGGGTGTCTCCTGTGTTTTATAAGATTCTTAACGTTTGAGGTTTTAGGCCTTTGATCCATCTGGAGTTGATTTTTGTGTATGATGATAGGCAGGGGTCCTGTTTCATTCTTTTGCATGTGGTCAGCCAGTTTTCCCAGCACAATTTACTGAATAGGTTCTCCTCTCCCCACGGGTTTTTGTTGGAGGCTTTGTTGGGAGATGAGTTGGTTGAGAAACCAAGGTTTTGCTTCTGGAATATCTATTCTATTCCATTGGTCTGTATGCCTGTCCTTGTACCAATACCAGGCTGTTTGATTATGGTAGACTTCCATATGACCCAGCAATCCCCCTTCTGGGAATATACCTGGTAGAAATTAAGTTACTCTACAAAAAAGATAGCTGCATATGCATGTTTATTGCAGCACTATTTACAATAGTAAAAACACGGAACCAACTGTCCTGCCCATCAAAACTGGACTGGATAAAAGAATGTGCTACACATACACAGTGGAATGTTATGCAGTCATAAAGAAGAATAAAATTATGGCCTTTGCAGCAACTTGGATGAGTTTAGAGTCTATAATACTCGGTGATTTATCACAGAAACAAATAGCTGAGTATCACATATGCAGACCCTGAACATTTACCATAATATTATAAGAAAGGGATTGGTAGTGGCCAGAAACTGCAAGGGGAGGTGGGGGGGGGGGTGCACATAACATCAATAAGCGTATCTGATCTCAAACCAGGCGAAGTGAGGACCAAAGGAAGGCCCAAACTTTACTTGTACAATGACTAGTTATATAGCTAATTCTGAATTGTACCCCACATCTTTAAAATAAAATTAATAATAATAATAACAACAACAATAATAATAGACTAGCAGTGTTTTGCTGTCTCCAGCATAGTCCTAATTTTCTAGCCTGTGAACAGGATCCTGGAGGCCAAGGACTGTGCTTTGTGCATCTCTGTATTCCAAGGGCCCAGCCCAATACCTGGCATGGCATAAACTCTCCACAGATGCTTGTTGAATGAGTTAATAAGCAAAAGGACAGAGACTTTTTCCTAAGAGAACAACCCTGCCCACTGGTGACCATTAAAGTCTGTATCATATTTTATATTTTTAAATTTAACTTCAGGGTCTGAGCTCCATCCCTATTGTTCTCTGCTAACATAGTTAGAAAGACACTCTGAAGACCTGCCCGGCCTCCCTGGGAGGCACAAGCTCCGGTAACTGTATTTCAAGCCTCACTGATGATTTTTGGGAATACAGTCAATGCAGCCCTTGAGTGCAAGTCTGAGGGAGAGAGAGAGGCCAGGGCAAAGGTGGGCAAGCAACCAAGCAACTTCCAAATGTGAGAAATGATGATCAGAACCTGGCCCCAGAAGGGCACCTAGGGACCCAGATTATCCTCCCTCAAACACTGAGGCAAGACAGTGGCTCGACCTGCTGAGTCCAGAGCTCTGGCTCTGTGTGAATAGAAGCCCTTAGAATCTGGAATGATGGAATGGAATGCTCTATTTTCCAAAGTAGCAATGCCAATGCCAAGTTTCTGGGTCTGGAGTAAAGGCCACAAAATCAAATAATATAGTTACAAATTTAGAAGACATCTAAGTCACTGGGTGACTGCTAGATCATATTGATAGCATCCAAGAAGCCGCCAGAACAGGATGGTAACAAACAGGCTATAATCTGGTATACTATTCATTCATCACTGCCCTTCATGTTCCAACATCTGGCAGTAATCACTATCTTTGTTGTGCTGCTGTAGACAAAATGATTAGTGCATGACCATGGGTGTGTATGCGACAAGACTGACAAAAGTTATGGCCTGGAAGAAAGTACAGCATCAGCTCAGTGCTGTGTGTAAACCTGAAGATGAGACCCAGAAGCCAAGGTGGAATGTCTTCCTTTGAAGTGGTGGTGGAGTACATACATGGGATAAATAAAACCCAGCCTTTTCTCTGAAGAAAAGGCTAAAGATTTGCCAGAGACTAAACAAAGTAGGACCATGACAGTTTGTGGCTCTTGACTGGGTCAGTGGTACATTTATGCAGGCCAAGGAAATTTCAGAGGAGCCGGCAACCGAAAAGTGCTTCTCCATCAACCTGACAAGATTGCTGTGGGCAAGGTTGCTTCCCCGGGAGTAGCCAACAGAGGCTACAAGCCTGCTAGAAGAGCTCCATAGTAAGCAAGGAGAGACTCAACAAGGAAGGGGTGGAGCCATCTCTGGGTTGGGTGGGTTAGGCATGGCAGTCCTTTGGTTGGCATTTGCGTATGACATTCAGGGACCTGATAGTTCCCATGACCCCCAACTGATGTACACAGTGTATTGTTGATGGGGCTAGGTAAAGAACTCAAAGGAAGGGTATATTAGTTTCCTAGGGCTGCTGTAATAAATTATTGCATACTGGGTGACTTTAGACAACAGATGTATATTCTCTCACAGTTCTGGAGGCTATAGGTCCAAGTTAGGTATCAGCAAGACCATGCTAAGACACTTGCCTCTTCTTAGCTTCTGGTGGTGGTAGACCCTTGGCATTTCTTGGCTTGCAACTGCATCATTTGATCTCTGCTTCTGTCATCATATGGTGTTTTCCCTGCATGTCTCTGTCTTCACATGGTGTTTTCCTCTTCTTATAAGGACACCAGTCTTATCAGATCAATGCCTACTCTAATGACCTCATATTAACTTGTTTACAAGGGCAGAGACCCTATTTCCAAATATGGTAATATTTGCAGGTATTGGGGGTTAGAGCATTGACATATCTTCTGGGGTACACAATTCAACATTTAACAGAGAGTGACAGCAACTAGAGGCAAAGAGACTCTTAGCTGAAGGGTAGGCCATGCAAGCTGGTGACAAACTTGGGTTTCAGAGGTTTTGCATCTTCAGCAGTAGCCAAAGAAAATGATTAGTTAGCAAAGGGATTGCAGCAGCTGCCACTGAGCCAAGAGGAGACAACATGGAGTACATGACTTGTGGGCTCTAGCAATGCCTCTAGAAGAGATAGAGGACTGCACATGGGCTGGGTGTGTGCCCTCTCTTCCTGACGACTGACACCATAAAGCTTCTAAATATTTGAAATCTTAGATCCTGCCCCCTTGGGCAAAGGGAAGAAGAAGGGCAGGGGAAAACATACTGACAGTCAGATAATCTTTATCCTAAAGGGATGAAATTCAACTGAAATAGACTTTTAAGCCAAAGGATGCTGCATTACTGTCAGTTGGTAAATTTAAATCCCCCCACCCTCTCCCCCCACCTCCATCATCAGGAATAGAGTCTTAAAAGTAGAAAATAAAGCTCTCTCCATGTATGTCCACCCCCGTCTGAATCATACTTTGATGTCCCTCTATATATTAGACAAAAATTTATTGCCAGCATGTGCCAGACACTGCTGTCCCCGCGGAGACCATGGAGAACAAGCCCAGTATGATGTCGGCCCTCACAGAGACAACAGTCTCCCTTAGCTATGGGCTGTCATTGGAAAGGCAATTTGCTCTGCAAATGGGCCCCAGAATAACCCACTGCCCTCCTCCCCCATCACAGTTGGAACTCTCAGAGGCAGGCTCTTTGTTTTCTCCTTCCATTCTTCACACAACTTAGCTCCATTCTGTAATAAATGCAGATGTCATGGCATAGGTGATTTCAACCATAGCTTGTTGGTCGCTGAGTGGTTGCCTGATTTTCTCCCATCATTTTAGTATTCAGAATTCTTTTAGGAAGACAGCTTCCTCCTGTCACTCTAACCACCCTCCTTCCTGAAAAGTCACTTATGTTGTACCACCCACTCAAAATAGATTTTTGAGTGCTATTATAGCTACTTTAGGTTATACTAATGGGCAGGCAGATGCTTGATTCTAGCTTCTGTCTCTTCTGTATGTGTATTTTCCTGGCCATTCTGGACACCACCCACGATAGCCTCCCGTTTGTCCCTCTGCCCCAACATTGTCCTTGATGAAATCCATCATCCATGCTGGTATCAGTATGCTTTTTTAGAAAGTGAGACTCTGATCATGATGCCCTTGTTAAAAATATTTAATGGTTCTCTATTGCCTGTGTTATCTTCTCATCATTAGACAATTCCCATGAGACCTTCACTCTAGACATGGAATCCTCGCAGTTCTCCAATTAGATCCAGCTGCTTTGAGTCTTCAGGGCTTGAGCTTGGCTCATCCTACTCTGCTGTGGCCTGGGAATTCCTCTTCATTCTTCAAGTCTCTTTTTATGTCAGTGTGCTGGGACTTTGCTAAGAATCCCCTTTTCAAGTTTCCCGCAGCAACTTTATGTTTCTGGAGCACTCACTACACTGAGGGTCATTGCTTGTTAGTGTAAGTCTCCCATTTGACATCCATTCCTTCATTTCTTCAATTAATATTTGTCAAACACCTATTATGTGCTAGGCATTGAAAAAATAATCTCAGTCCTAGTCTTTAAGAGGCTAATTTTTTTAGTGAAGGAGACACATAATCAGTATAATTCACAATAGACAGGGAACATTTTGTGTCAGGAATGGAGTTTGCTATGGTCTGAATGTTTCAGATTCATATGTTGAAACCTAATCCCCAATGCAATAGTATTAAGAGGTGGGGCCCTTTGGAGGTGACTAGGTCATGAGAGTGAAGCCCTGATGAAAGGCGTTAGTGACTTTATAAAAGAGGCTGGGGGTAGCTTTCTTGTCCCTTCCACCTTGTGAAGACATAGCAGAGAGTGGCCCCCATCAGACACAGAATCTGCTGGTGACTTGATCTTGTACTTCCCAGCCTCCAGAACTGCAAGAAATAAATGTTGTTGTTTATAAGTTACCCAGTCTAAAACATTTTGTTGTAGCAACTCAATGGACTAAGGCAGGGCCTTATTCATCTTTATGTCCCTGGTGTTTAGCACATGTTTGTCACACGTGTATTTCTCAATAATGCTTGTGAATGAATGCATGTATGAAGTACAATGTTTTAAAATTGGCTGCAAAAGTATGTAGAGAAATCCTTTTGATATTATTTATTTTTGGTTTATCTGAAATTTTCTCCTTTCCTTGAAATGCTCTTCCATCTTCCCTCATCTCACCTGTATTCCTAAGAAAGTTTTTTACTGGATTCTCCTTATTTCTCCTTCTTTTGTGTCTCATTCTCTCATCATTGTTCTTTCCCCTCATGGGATTTATAGCCTGAGAGAACTCCCATTCTTCTTTAGACAAAGTAAACTTTCAACTTTTCTGGAAGAAGAGAGGTGTTCCCCATGGCTCTATCCCTTCTTATTTTGTAAGGACTGGATATTTTTCATAATCATACACAATAGTATACTCAAAACTGAAGTAGGGCAGAGTCAAACTATTCTCATATAATAGAATCTCATTCGTTTCTCTTTTCACAAAAGACTCAGAAAATGCAAACATGATACACACAGTGACTCACATGTCACTCCAGATAGGAAATGTCACAGATTTTATATGTGCATAACAGTTATGTGGAGTTATGCACATAATAGTCATGTGGAGTTGCCCATAGAGTCACAGTGGTATCTCCAGGCCCTGTGACATGCAGACAAAGAAGTCTAAGACTTCATTTCTGTGTCCTCACAGAGTTCTCTGCAGCCTTCAGGTCTTCCTAGTCTTCCATTTCCACTTCAGACCTGCCTAGAACCCTCTCATTAGTTTTCTCTATTCTTGGATCAATAACCCTTCTTTGTAACACCTGTACTGAGATAAAGCCCATGTTTGCTGATACTCTTAACCCTGTCACTCACCATTTACTAAAAGTTGACCATGCATACTATTACACTGACACTGTCCCTTTCAAGAGATTCCTTGTCTCTATGCTGTGGAGATCCTATACTGACAGCAGGACACAATTTTATATCCTGATTCTGGCTGTAAAAATGGACACGTGACTTTTTTGAAGACACTGATGGTGACTAATAGTGACTCCAGAAGCTTCCATATAGGAGTAGACAAAGATGACCAGGCATTTAAAAAGAAAATGACCTATTGCTAAACCTCATGTAAATACAATGCCTCCACAGGCATCTTGACTCAGTCAGGATGGGCTAGATTATGCTGTGGTAGTAAACACCCCCTGATTCTCAGTGGCTTACAATAGCAAAAGTTTCTTTTTTACTCGTCCTACTTATCTACCATAGGTTGACCAACCATACCCTGCTCCACACCATCTTCACTCTAGGGCACAGGACAACAGAGCCGCCTCTGGCTAGAACACAGCAAATCTCATGGCACAGAAAAAAGAAATCATGGTGAAGCATAAGCTGGCGGTTGAAACTTCCATCACTTTTGCTCACACTTCATTGGCTGAAACAAAGTCACATGATCAAATGTAATGAATATCCTGGGTGAGGAGCAATAAATAATTCGGTTGGTAATACAATCTATCACATATTGGAAACAGACGATCTGAAATAATTCATTCTCTTCCTCATCCAAGCAATCTCTTCCTTCATTCTGATTTGGGGGAATAGTATTAGCATCCACTCAATCACACTTCTCCAGGATGATGCCAGAATTGTCTCTGATTCATGCACTGAGTCATATCACATCTCTGTCTAAAACCCTTCAGTGCTGTCTCTTGCTCATGGGATTAAGTATCACCTTTAAGATGGCCTATGTAGTTCACCACCACAGGGCTCCCACCAAACCTTTGTCTCCAAAGATGACTTCCCCATTAATTCAATGCTGTATGAGTTCTAAACAACCTAAAGCTGCCTTAAAAAATCCTGTTTTCATAGCTTAATGTTTATTTCTGTGGTTCTCCCCCTCAAAATCTGTATATTCTTCTCTTATCAGCCTACAAAAGTTCTCTCTGTCTTTCAACAATCAACACAAATACACCTCTGTTAGAAAACTTTGACTCTCATCCTGTATCACCTAAAACTACTAACCAAATACTGAAAACTACCTTATTTTTGTACTTCCACTGCATCATATAGAACAGCAACTCATAAACTTTTTTGATTGTGTCCCTCTAAGAAATATATTTGATATTGCAACCGAGAGCACAAATACACACATACATATGTATGTATATACATATATAAAAGTACAATAAAAGTATTAGAAAATAATATGTACCTTATGGCTTATAATAAAGTTTATTTTTTCTGTTCTATTTTATTTTAAAATGCTGCTAGGTTCTACTTAATTGGTTTTATGAATCACTCATGGGCCATGACCCACAGTTTGAAAAACATTGTTATATAGCATAACTAGTTTTTCAAAGCATTGTTATATAGCATAACTAGTTTTTAAAAACAACACTTAGTTTAAAAAATAAGGAGTAGATTGTGATCTGTAATTCAATACAGATTTTAATTTATTTGAATTAAAAATACATACACATGAAGTAAAAACAACACACATTTTGCAAGAATATACACAAAGAAAAAGATACACTTTCAAATGAGGCAGAGAAAAAAATGCAAATGTGGCATGGAAATATAAAGGATAAAATCAATGAAAAGAATGGATAAACCAACTAATCAATGGAGAGGCCTTGGAAGGACAGTGATAATAACAGGTAACCACTTTGCATCTAAGGTCCAAAAGAAACTAAAACAAGAACTCACTGTTATAAAAACTTCTATTATAATATTTAAGATTTTGTTCTTTGTCTTCGGTGCTCTGCAATTTCATTGTGACTCACATAGGGTATGGATCTGTTTTTATTTACCCTGTATAGGAGGCATTGTACTTCATGCATCTGTGGATTCATGCCTTTTGGCAGTTATGGAAAATCCTGGCACTATCTCTTCAAATGCTGCTGCTCTTTCATTCTTTCTATTTCTCCCTTTGGGACTCTGATTAGCTATATATTAAACATTTTCTTCCTTCTTCCACATTACTCAATCATATTTTTCAACTCTTTAACTTTCTATAATATTTTGTCAATAATTTTTTTCAGTTCTTGTTTACAGTTTACTAATTCTGTCTTTAGAGGTGTACAATCTACTATGTTTCACATTTTTGAGGCCTTTTAAGATTTTTTTCAACAATGGTATTTTTCGTACCTGAAGTTCCATTTGATTCTTTTATTGTGGTATTTTCTTATAGCGTACTCAACTTTGTGATCCCATTCTTTATTTCTATAAACATTTCACACATAGCCATTCCTCATTCAGTATATGAAAATTCTATATTGGAAGTCCCTGGAGTCTAAATCTTTTATCTTTTATTTCAGCTAAAGGTAGACTGCCACGCAAGATTGCCTATGAATGATCTGAAGTTCTCTGAGTTGTCTAGCAATGAGGTAGCAGGAACCAATGACTCTGATATCCTAGGCAAAATAACTTTACATTCCCGTGGACCAAGAGTTACTTTGTTCCCTGGGATATTCCTAACCCAGAGAAGTCCCATTGAAACTGAACTTGTAAGGAACTTATGAACCTGCAGATTTTGCAGGTGCTAGGTGGCTGACATTTCCTAGTGCTGCCCTAACAAAATGGGCTCTTAACTGTTTTCAGGTGATAGACACGCTAAATACCTTGACTTGGTCACTATGCATTAGTACATGTAAAAAATTTCACATGTACTCAATAAATTTATACAAATAAAAACTTTAAAGAAGAGTCTGGCCAGGCTTGGTGGCTCACACCTATGATCTCAGCACTTTGGGAGGCCAAGACAGGAGAATTGCTTGAGCCCAGGAGCTAGAGACCAGCTTGGGAAATATAGTGAGACTTCATTTCTACTAAAAATAAAAAAAATAGCCACATGAGGTGGCACATGTCTGTAGTCCCAGCTATTTGGGAGGCTGAGGGAGGAGGATCACTTGAGCCAGGAGACTGAGGCTACAGCGAGCCATGATCATGCCACTGTACTCCAGCTTGGATGACAGAGTAAAACTCTGATTCATAAAAAATATTTTAAAATTATTATTGATGCATGATAGTTGTACAATTTATGGGGTACATGTAATATTTTCATACAAGCACACAATGTGTATTGATCAAATCAGGATAATTGGGATATCCATCACCTCAAGCATTCATCATTTCTTTTTGTTGGAGTATTCCAATTCTGCTCTTTTTCAAAATTCTTATATCACTACAGATAAGGCGTTTTTTTGGGGGGGGGGCGGGTGTCAATACTCACCTCTCTTCTGTAAAAAAAGGGAGAGCAAGCAAGTAGTACTACAGACTACCAGTGAATCCAGCTTTTCCCTGGCCCAAGTATGCCTGTCTTTGGAATGTCAAGAGCCTAGAGGACTCACGCATTTGTTGCTCTTCTGCTGAGTTCCAGCCTATAAGAGAGACAGCAGAGGTATGTGCTCGACCTTGTTCTATATGATCCTGATTCTCAGTTATGGAAGCTTTTGGTTGTGAACTCATTTTTGCTTGCTCTTAATCTGCAGGAATTCTGAGGGCTTAAGTCAGGTATATTTCTCTCAGAGAGGATCTGCATCTACTACTGCTAGGAGACAGGATCTCCTATTGACCTGTGATCATGTTAGCTCCCTTCAAGGACCTGTAAGTATCTCAGGTTTAATTTCCTCCTTTGCTTCTGGTCCAGTATTAATATCCTGGTATTAATCTGTGCTATTAGGCGTCTCCATTTTCCCATTTGCTTATAGCTCTCCACTCTCTGCAACCAGCTCACTTTTGGGGGGCGGTGGGGAGGATTGGTGTACATAAATATTAGAGATTTCTTGTGAGTCCAGTACTGCATTTTAAAGTGTATTGTATCCAGAATTAGTTCTTTGGTAGCAGAAGGGGCTCCCAGGGTATCTAATCAGCCATATTGCAGGAAATTGGCTGTTACACATATCTGTCTCTCCTGTCTAGACAATGAGATTTTTGAGGAACAAAATATGCCTATCTCCAGCACCTCGCTTAGTGCTTGGATTATAATAGGCCCTCAAAAAATATTTGTAGTAAGAATATATGGTGTAATAATATTTTTCTCCTTCACAACACTATCAAAGCAGCTCCTTCTCATACACATGGCATATACTGAATGTTGTCTCTAATATTTATTTTTTGAATTTATACTTTTATGCAGGAAAGTGAGGGAAGAATCACTGAGATTTGTTTCAGGTCTAAACCATCACTCCTAGACAGTCGTCCAATTTCCCACTGCATAGGACTAGTAAATAATGACTAATTATTACTATGAAGTTAAGAGGTGTTAGAGAACTTCATATTAAATTTCAGTCTGCTCAGGTGCTTGGAAATACTTGGGAATGCGATTGGCATATACATTTTAAATACTTCTATTACTCACATTCATCACTATTAGTTTCCAGAGTCCCATGCAGTTTTCTAGTTCAGACATTCTGATGTGTCCTGTATCCCCTGTATCCAGTAAAACAAGGATTCTCTGTAACTAAGTGACAGGGATTAGCAGAATTCCAAGGTGGTGTTATTGCCAGGCTAATAATGCTTAATAATCAATTAGTCTTATTCATTAGTATTATTAACTCTCTCTTCCTCCAGCACTACCTGCAATCATTACCCTATGGCAGACAGATGCTTCCCAGATGTTCACATGACCATCTCGTGGCTTTCCCTGACTCTAATCAGGCAATCTGTGAAGGTGCTTGAGATGGGGAGGAAGGGGTTGGGTGTGGGGGGGAAAGATGGTTAGAGAAATGAATGAGCACACATTCTCAAAAGAGGAATGGGAAGCCAGGTCTGTTGTTAATTAATGTTGGGTTTGTTGAGAACGCGGTGTCCAGGCTGCGGCAGACAGAAGGTACACCCCATCTGTGACTGTCTCCCGCAGGTCGGGGCTGATTATAAAGAAAACCCTCCCTCCCTGCACCCTCTCCCACTGCCTGGTGAGCACATTCCACCCCCATAGGGTGGGAGGGTGGTGGGTTCTGTGGTGACATGACACACTTCTTCAGTTGTCTGGGAAGTGGGGATTGTGAGTTTCTGGGTGAGTCACAGTTGCATCACTAGTGTACAGACCTAGGGATAGATTTTCTAGAATGTGAAAACTGTAGGTCTCACCATAGCATCTTGGATACATTACAGCTTGTGATCAAAACTGCTCTGTACCAGGGACGATGTCTGCTCTGGCTAGGTAGATTTCATCACCTGGACTTGTGTCCTGCCTATGCCTTTTGACAATGGAGTTTGCACATCAACCAGGGGCAGACAGGGCTGTACTGCTCCACTGCCACAACTGATGCTATATCACAGGCCAGAGGCTGCCTTTCCCAAGGCTCCCCTTCCTTGCTCCTGATGGAAGCAGATGGAGAGTGGGAGTGAACAAACAGCTCAGACAGTCACTGAGCCTGGGTGCCGGACATTTGTAGTAATTATCATAATAAAAATAAAATTGTCACCAGTTAGTGAGGGTTTGCCAGGCATGTTTTTAACCCTCACAACACCCCATTGGCATTGTGACATCATTATTCCCACTTTACAGATGTAGAAACAAGTGCAGAGAGTTTAAGTTTATATCCAGGCAATACAATTGTTAAAAGTTTCAGAGTGAGAATTTAAACTTGGTCATTTGATTCCTAATTGTGCCTTCTTCATGTCCCTGTTCTCAACAACTCATTATTCTTGACCCTAAGTTTGCTTCTTGGCAATTATGGTGGGTTGCTAGAAGGTTTTATGCAATCTAATTTTGGTAGGGGATGCTCAGAATTAAAATATGATATAATTGGGGAGACACTTCCTATAAACAAGGGTGCCTGAACGAGGCATATTTGTACACCTAACCCTTAACTGTACCCCACAATATCATAATAAAAAATATTGAATAAAAAATGATGTAATCAATAGACAAGGAATTCTTTGACGCTAAAAACTTGTAACTCTATGTAGGTAAATTCTGGTGGAAAATAAGAGGAAGCATGTTGATAGATGGCATGCATACTTTTTAGGATTTAGACTAGAGAAACAACACACGCACATATTCTCTCTCTCTCTCTCTCTCTCTCTCTCTCTTTCTCTCTGGCTTAGTAACTTATATGGCTGCTTGGGAGCAAGATGGCTTCTGTGAACACAGGATTCAAATACAGGAAGGGTGAGAGTGTCAGAAGCACAGGTAGCTGTGCATTTGGAGATAAAGTCCCTGCCTTCAGGGCTGCCCTCCAAGATGTCTCTCCAGGGAAGATCACCTCATCAGTTCTGTGACTGAGGGAGAAGACCTGGGGTGAATATTGCTCATGGCCTGCTTCCTCATTGGAGAATCCATTGCATTTATAATAAAGACTCTTCAGAGTAAGAAGGAAGTACCAGGGATGTGGGGGCTGTGAACCTGACCATGACGTTTCTTGATTGAAGCTCTTTCTTGCTACAGACCAAAGGGCCTGAACACTGAACCCTCAGCATCCTTCCAGTGGCCAAGCTTGGGGCTCTCCCAGAGGCCGAGTCTTCGCTGAGAATGCTTGGCTTGCTTACCTCTACATCATAACCCTTAACATGGCTAACATGTATTAGGTAATAATAACTGTTCTTAGACTGAATTAAATGAATAACTCATTCACTGAGCAGCAAGACAGAGAGCAATCTGTGGAAAAACATTTCATACCATATTTAATAACATTATTCATTCAATATCATTATTCATTCATTCAGTATCATAGACCTATGCACAGCAATGTGAGGATATAAAAATAAAACATATGGTTCCTGTCCCTAAGGAATGGAAAGTAGCTAAGAAGGCAAACGATAATATTCTTCCCTTTACTTGGACTCCCTTCCCCTAATCTCTTCATATCTATATTCCACCCTTTAAGACCCTCTTCAAATGATGCCTCTTCCATGAAGCTTCTCCCTCCTACTACTCCCTTGAGTGTATTATAATTGCTTCTGTATCTGCATCATCTCCTATTTTAGGGTATAAGCATCTTTAGAATATGCTTGGCATCTGAATCATTGCTGCATTTTCTTATCCTAGAGCCTAATGTCAACCTAGAAAATAGCAGAATCGCCATGTGTTTTAAATTAATGAACTAATGAGCCAATGAAAATACACATAACAGGGAAAACGACTTTTGAGGGGGACGTAGGGATGGGGATAGGCAAAGAGAGAGGAGGGGAATCCAGCTTACTAGAAAAAGAGTCTCTGCTCCATGGAAGAGGAACTAATTATGAAGTCTACCAAAGGTGGGGATGCATTTGTGATGAAACAGCCTTATGATTAGGTCATGCTGGTTCATAAAAGTCTTTGATATCATTGAGAATAAGCAACTTCAAGTCAAGATTTTAAGAAAGTTCAACATGGATTTAGAGACCATCAAGAATGTAGCATAGACCAGAGCAGAGAAGAAACATGTCTTTCAGTGACTTTAGTGAACTAGGATTGTATCTGGGGTAGAGCTAAGAATCTGAATAAAAAGCGACACTGAGGAGAAATGGTTTGGCATGTGGAATAAATTATTTCATGGGTAGAACTGTTAAGAAGTAAAGAGAGGCCAGTATATTAGTTGTCCAGAACTAATAGTGGGAAAAGTTAACTGTTCAGCTGGCCCCAGAGAATCCAGAGAAGCAAAAGAAGCTAAGGGCATTCAGGGAAAAATTAATAGGAGGGCTTAACCTACGTGGAATTCCTAGTTATATTTCACTTAGGGCAATAATACCTAAGATGTAGTTGATAAGCAGATTTGAGCTTTAAAGGGGTTTAGGAAATTTCTGGACAAGATGGCATTGAAAGTTTACTCTTTGAAGCTTTTCTTTTCTACACAGGAAATTTTAAAAAGAGAGAATTTCAAAGGCAAAGCTATGTTCAAATACAAAATAAACATCTCTGTGCAGCAAAAATAAAACAAATACAAAGTGTAAAATGGGCTGAAACAAGGACTTGGTGAGCTCTGAGTCCAGAAATAGGCAGAGATTGCCAAGGGATTTAGATATTGCAGAGTAACATAGATAAAAAAGGGCCCTACTCCAGTTAAGAAACTGAAGCCTGTGGTGGGTTGGGGGTGGGAAACATCACTCACAGAAAGAGGCTAACAAGATGTCATCTGATTCTTCCTGGAGATCTTTCATCACGGTGGGAGGAAACAGACCCAGACTTTTACCTAGGACCCAGGCCAGGAATGTCTGGTCTAGGTTATGCACTATGAGTTCTAGTTTTATACTGGGAGCCCCAGGAGGCTGCATGGCAGCAACCACACTACTGCTGGACTAGAAAGGATGCTGGGAGAGGAAGATGGGAAGCAGGGAAGTGGGAAGAGATAGATAGATAGATAGATGATAGATAGATAGATAGATAGAATATAAATATGACTGAAAATTGAAATTCCCAAAACACAAAGGAAAAGCAATGCTAAGAGAAAAAAAAGCGGCAATTTGGAGATGAATTCATCCCAATGAAATGAAAGTACTAGAGCAATCTAAAGAGGCCTTTAAACCATGTATGCTCAAAATCTTCAGAAAGATAAAGCATATCCTAAAAAAAAAAAAATCCACAATAAATTATGACATAATAGGGCCAAAAATAAAGCAAAAAGACATTTATAAAAATAAAACTATTGTAAAGTCTAGACATGAAAAACAGTTTGAAATGGAAAATTCACAATAGACATGATAACTGCCATACTGGACACAAAGAAAGAGTTAGTCAATTAGAAGATATTGGTGAAAAAGTCATGTAAGCTAGAGGAAATAAAAGTATAAAAGAGCAGTTAATAGGTGTGAATAATAGCACATGTAATAGGAATTCCAGAAGACAGCAGAGGAAATAACAAAAACCAATACTGGGAGAGATTAAATAGCTAAAAATTTTCCAGAACTAAGAAAACAAATGATTCTTCAGAATGAAAGTGCACACAGTGGGCTAAAAAGAAACCTACACATTAGACACATTGTGGTGAAACTGAAGAATACAAAGTAAAAAGGAATTTAGATCTACCAGAGGGAAAAAAATTCCAAATCACTTAAGAAAAAAAGGAATTTTTCTTACATGGGCAGTTGGCCACTCATTAATAGAAAGTCAATGAGGTAATATCTTCAGAGTTTGGAGAGAAAATGAAGGTTCTAATGAGTTTTTGAAAATCTAGGTACAAAACTATTAACCACTGAGAACAAACAAAAGGTTAACTGAGTGTACTCTCCCTCTTCCCCTTTCTTAGCCTCAGACACTTGCTAATAGAATGACTCTCAAAGGCCTACCTCTCTAGAACATTAGCAGTTCCATAAGGGAACATTTGGAAATTTCTGGAGACATTTATTACTGTCATGATTTGAGAGGTCCTACTTGCATCTAGTGAGTAGAGGTATGGAATACCACCAAAATCCTACAATGTATAGGACATCCTACCGCAAGACAGAATTATCCAGTTCAAAATGTGAATTGTGTCATTGCTGAGAAACGCTTAGCTAGAAGAAAACAAAAAACAAAATAAGCCCAGAAACTGGTAAAGTATATTGGTTTATCAAATGAACTATAAGTTATTTTTAAAAACAATAATGTTTATTTAGAAAGGTAGAAATACATTATGGTAGTGCTTTTCATTAAACTACTTTACTGGGGTATGGCTGACATATAAAAATATATGTATGTATTTCATATATACCACTTGATAAGCTTGGTAATCAGTATTTATTTGTGAAGCCATCATCACAAAATATGCCATAAACATATCCATCACTTCCAAAAGTTTCTTCCCATCATCTTGATTAATTACTATTATTTTAGATTAAGACAAGAACATTAATCTATGTATTCTTCCCTCCTAGCAAAATTTTAAGTATACAATACAGTATTGTTAACTATTGGCACTACTTGTATAGTAAATCTCTAGGACTTACATTTGAAATTAGTTTTCCTTTGAAACTGTCTCTTTTTAAAATTTCCTCTGAGTAGAAAAGGGAGATTTCAAAGGATCAACTTTCAATGCCACCTTGACCAGAAATTTCTTATCTTTCATAACTGAAATTTTGTACTATTTGACTAATAGGGAGATGATTTTCGAGAAAGTATGGTAAAGTCTTTGTTTTGTTAAAAAAGAATAAAAATAGTGAATAATTTTAGACTACATTAAAAATGAACAGTTAATGTTTGCTAAAAATTTTGGGATAATCAAAAGAGCATAGAAACATGGTTCCAAGCCAACAAATTTAAAAAAAAGTAGAATTATAGACAGCTTATTAATTTGAAAAAGCCAGGAAAAGAGAGAAAATGAAATAGAAAAGTATAGAAAACAAAAAATACAAAATAAAATAGAAATAAGTTAAACAATATTGGTAGACACAAGACATGAAAATAGGTTAATCTCACCCACTCTAAATCTCAAAAACATAATGTTGGGTGAAAAAGAATTTCAAGCTCCTGTATATATACTATATATCACATATATATATATCCTATATATAGTATATATATATTTGTATAGTATATAGTATATGCTATATAACATTTGTGAAAAGTTTATAACAATATTATCTACTATTATTATGTATTATTTATTTTTGAATGAATGATGTTTATGGATAAATACATATAAAACAAATATTTTAAGACATGAATGGAAAAGATACACACCTCAGGATGTGGTTTGCTCTGGGGCTGGAATGAGGGGAATGAGACTGGAGAAGAAAAACCACAGGAAACTCCAATCTCTTCTGAAATATTTTATTTCAAAAAAGAAAAAAATTGAAAGGAAATATGGAGAAAAAATTAACATTTGGGTAGTAAGTATACAAATTTTCATTATATCAGTTTTCATACTTTTCTAAATATTTGAAACACATTAAACTATATCACTATAAGTGGATTAAAAATGGAATGAAGGCTGTCTCAAGAAAAGATTTTTAAAAAGTCAGCATACTTAGTAACAGTTTTAGAGGTAAATCTGCATTTTTTTCTGTAATGATGTTTTCTTGTGAATCTGATTTCATCGTTTGTTAAAAATGGACTTACTCATGATGATTTTAGACTGTTGTGTTTAACTATATATTTATCTATTCTCTGTCAGATAGGCACATATAACAAATAGAATCATGATTTATATAGCCAACCAGCAAAGAGATAAGGATATAATTAAACAGATAAATACACAAAATATAATGAAATTTCCCATCGGAGAAGGCGGCATCTGCAGGATACAGTGGAAAGAAATGGTAGACACAGCATGTGTGATGAAGAGAAGTCTGTTCGTGTCTCAGCTCTGCCATGGGAGACTGTGGGCAGTTGCTTGTATATGTGATATGTATCTGATCTCACTAGGAGATCAAATTTCTTGTGAAAAACAAAGGCGGTTAATAACACTTGCCTTATGGTAGAAATGGTGGAATAGGGTGAAAGCACTATGCAAATTCTAAAAGGCAAAGTAAGATCTCTGACATGGGAGAACAGGGATGGGATTTGCTGGCTGCGAAAATTCAGGCAGGAGAAATGTGAATAGAAGGTTTATGCTCCACGTGGTGGGGACATGAAGAAGGGAGCTGGTTGGAAAGTAGAGAAACATTTGGAAAGAAGAGAAACATTTCCACTCCCTACTCAACATGCACCTTAGGCTAAAGGGCGCTAAAACTAATTCAAAGCATTTCATCCCAGAGGGCATCTCCCTACCTGCTGCTAGAATTGGGTAAAAGGCAATGATACAGGACCGGTCAGTAAGAAATCAGTATTCTGTAGACCTGCCTGCTGATGAATTCAGACCGGCCAAGAACTTTACACACACACACACACACACACACACACACACACACACACACACACTAAAACATACACATGTATCAGAGGAAAGTATGTTGAGAAACATAATTGCTTTAGAGGCCACATCTCCAAATATTGACCCAACCTGAGAGGATTAGCATAACTGTGATCTCTTGGTACCTGGGGATCTGGTAGGCATACTAGCCACAGGTTAACTAAGTTCCCACGTATTCTCTGGTCCCCGTCCATCTCGCAATTACAGCTGTGCTAGTCCCTGTGCCAGCTAGGTAGCAAGTTAAATTAGTTTAATATAATTTGGAAATCCATAACACTTTTCATTTTCCCATGTATCCCAACGCACTTAGTGTTTAAAGAAATGGAGTCAGAATTTCCTCAAGACAGAATTTTCTCAGTTTAAAGAAATGGAGACAAAAAAACCAAACCAAACCAAACAAAAAACCTCTACTAGCTGCAATAGAAGAGGCCTCATAGAAGTTCCTTGTGGCCCACAGAAAAGATGTCTAGACAACTAGAAGCCTTCATCATTCCTAACACAACAATAACAGAGCTTTTATTGAGTGATTACTATGTGACATGCACTTTGCTGAGTGCTTTATATGGATGATCTCATGTACAACTTACAACTCCATGAGGTAGTTACTATTATTATATTGATTCTGTAGATAAAAACACTGATGCTTAGATATCACACAGCCAATAGTCAACAGGATGGTAATTTGAACTGACATATATGACTTTTCAGAGCCCAAGCTCTTACACATTATTCCAGTGTTTTCTGAACTTCTGTCAGCCAAGGAGATTCATGACTTTTTGCCAAATCCAGCTACCACCTGAATAATTATTTATTAAATGTTTGTTTAATACACCCTCACCCCACTTAAAAAAAAATTTAATGAAAGATAAAACATGGATCTAGAAATCTATACAAACAAGCATGGACAAACAAAGGCAAACACATCTGTAATCACCATTCAGGTCAGGAAATAGAATTTTGTTATCCACCTCCGAACTGCCTTCATGTGCCCTGTTTCAATCCCTCCTCCCACAAGCAACCACTCTCTTGACTTTTTGGGTATGTCATTTTAGTTCCATCTCTTGTGATTCATTCAGTTTGATCACCCCAATGTGCATTCCTGATCTTATAGTTTAGTCCTGCTCTTTAGACAAATATGTCTTTTTCTTTTTCTTTTTTCTTTTGAGTTGGAGTCTCACTCTGTCGCCCAGACTGGAGTGCAGTGGACGCTCCCAGCCACCGCAGCCTTGACCTGCTGGGCTCTGGCGATCCTTCCGCCTCAGCCTTCCAAGTAGCTAGAACTACAGACGCGTGCTACCACGCTTGGCTAATTTTTTGATTTATTGTAGAGATTAGGTCTTCCCAAGTTGCCCAGGAGGGTCTCGAACCCGCGGGGTCGGGCAATCCACTCACCTCGGCCTCCCAAGGCGCGGGATTACAGGCTGAGCCACCGAGCAGCCCAGCTTCCTTTTAATTTCAATAGCTTTAGAGTACAAATAGTTTTTGGTTATGTGGATGCATTGTATAGAGGCAAAGAAACCTGGGTTTTAAGTGTACCTGCCATCCCCATCTGTGCACATTGTACTCAGTAGGTGACTTTTTTCTCTCTCCACCAATTCCCACCCTCCCCCTTTTGAGATTCCACTGTCTTTTATGCCATTCTCTATACCTTTGCAGATCCCTATTTTAGCTTCCACAGAATGTGTAGTGTTCGGTTTTCTGTTCCTGCATTAGTTCACTTAGGATGATGTTTTCTAGCTCCATCCAAGTCGCTGTAAAAGACATTATTTTATTCTTTTTTTAATGACTAAATAGTATTTCCACTTTACTGTGCAGAAACTTTTTATTTTAATTAAGTTCTACTTATTTATTTTTGTCTTTGTTGCATTTGCTTCTGGAGTTTTTAAATTTTATTTTAAAGATGTGGGGTACAATTCAGGGTTAGGTATACAAATGCTCATTATGTGGGTACCCTTGCTGATGAAGTATGCTTTCCCCTCCCCTGGCGGTTTTCCACTACTGCCAATTCCATTCCCCGTCCCCTGCAGTTCCCCACTACTGTCAATTCCTTTCTTATAGTATTATGATAGTTGTTCAAGGTTCACCTATGAGTAAGAACATGTGGTACTCTGTTCTTTGTTTCTGTGGTAGATCACTGAATATGATAGACTCTAAATCCAGCCAGGTTGCTGCAAAGTCCATATGTTTGTCCTTATTTATGGCTACATAATATTCCATTGTGTATACATACACCACATTTAAAAAAATCCAGTCCAGTTTTGGTGGACAGCACAGTTGGTTTCATGTTTTTGTTATTGTGAATAGTGCCGCAATAAATACATGTGTGTACGTTATCTTTTTTGTAGAATAATTTGAGCTCCTCTGGATATATTCCTAATAGGGGAATTGCTGGGTCACATGGAAGGTCAATTTCTAGTTCTTTCAGAAATCACCACACAGTTTTCCAAAGAGGTCGCACTAGTTTGCAGTCACACCAGCAGTGTAGATGGGTTCCTTTTTCTCTGCATCCTCACCAGCAACTGTTGTTGTTTGTTTTATTAACGGTGGCCATTCTTACTGGGATTAGGTGGCATCTCAATGTGGTTTTGATTTACATTTCTCTGATGATTCGTGAGGGAGCCTAAGCATTTTTTCATGTGTCTGTTGGCTGCCCATATCTCTTCTGTTGAGAAGTGTCTATGCATGTCTTTTGCCTACTTTTTAATGGGGCAGTTTGTTTTTTTCCTTTTGGCATGTTTGAGTTCCTTATAGATCCTGAATGTTAGGCCTTTGTCAGATATACAGTTGGCAAATATTTTTTCCCATTCCGTGGGCTGTCTCCCTACTCTCTTGATGGTTTCTTTTGCTTTGCAGAAGTTTTTCAGTTTGATGAGGTCCCACTTGTCTATCTTATCTCTAATGGCGTGGACACTTGGGATTTTGATTGCTTCTAGAGTTTTAATCACGAATTCTTTGGCAGCCAATGTCCAGAAGAGTTTTTTCTAGGTTTTCTTTTAGGATTTTTGTGGTATCAGGTCTGACATTTAGGTCTTTAATCCATCTTGAGTTAATTTTTGTATGTGGAAAGAGATAGGGATCAAGTTTCATTTTTCTGAATGTAGCTATCCAATTTTCCCAGCACCGTTTGTTAAATAGTGTGTCCTTTCCCCGGTGTATGTTTTTGTCTGCTTTGTTGAAGATCAGTTGGTTGTAGGTATTGGGTTTATTTCTGGATTCTCTATTCTGTTCCATTGGTCCTTATGTCTGCTCTTGTACCAGTACCATGCTGTTTTGATTACTATAGCCTTGTAATAGAATTTGAAGTCAGGTAATGTGACGCTTCCAGCTTTGTTCTTTTTGCTTAGTATTGCTTTGGCTATTCTGGCTCTTTTTTGCTTCCATATGAATTTTAGCATTGTTTTTTCAAATTCTGTGAAAAATGACATTGGTAATTTGGTAGGGATTGTGTTGAATCTGTAGATTACTTTGAGTGATATGGTCATTTTAATAATATTAATTTTTCCAATCCATGGAACATGAGATGTTTCTCCACTTGTTTGTGTTCTTTTCAATTTCTTTCATCAGAGTTTTGCAGTTCTCCTTGTAGGGATCTTTTACCTCCTTGGTTAAATATATTCCTAGGTATTTTAGCCTTTTGGCTGCTATTTTAAATGGAATTGGGTTCTTGATTTTATTCTTAGCTTGGCCACTATTGGTGTATAGCAATGCTACTGATTTGTGTGTGTTGATTGTATATCTAGAAACCTTATTAAATTCATTTATCAAGTTCAGAAGTCTTTTGGAGGAGTCTTTAGAGTTCTCTAGGAAAAGATCATATTGTCAGCATATAGGGATAGTTTGATTTCTTCTTTTCTCATTTGGATATCCTTTATTTCTTTTTCTTGCCCAATTGCTCTAGTAGGACTTCCAGTACTATGCTGAACAGGAGTGGCGAAAGTAGGCATCCTTGCCTTGTTCCAATTCTGAGGAGGAATGTATTCAACTTTTCTTCATTCAGGATAACATTGGCTGTGGGTTTGTCATAGATAGCTTTTATTATTTGGAGAAATTTTCCCTCTATGCCTATTTTGCTGAGAGTTTTTGTTTGTTTGTTTTTTTGTTTTGAGTTGGAGTCTCACTCTGTTATTCAGGCTGGAGTGCAGTGGCATTCTCACGGCCACCACAGCCTTGACCTGCTGGACTCAGGTGATCTTTCCACTTCAGGCTTCCAAGTAGCTGGAATTACTGGCGTGTGCCACCACACCTGGCTAATTTTTTGATTTATTGTAGTGACAAGGTCTCATCAAGTTGCCCAGGTTGGTCTTGAACCCTTGGGCTCAGGCAATCCTCTCCCCTTTGCCTCCCAAGTGCTGAAATTACAGGCATGAGTCACCACACCCAGCCTGCTGAGAGTTTTTATCATAAGAGGATGCTAGATTTTATCAAATGCCTTTCTGAAACTATTGGGATGATCATGATTTTTCTTTTTAATTTTGTTTATGTGGTGGATCATGTATATTGACTTGTGTGTGCTGAGCCTTTCTTGCATCCCTGGGATAAAACCCATTTGACAGTGGTGAATTATGTTTTTGGTGTGCTGTTAAATTTGGTTTGCTAGGGATTTTGCTGAGGATTTTTACATCTATGTTCATAAGGGATATTGGTCTGTAGTTTTCTTTTTTTTGTTGTGTTTTTTCCTGGCTTTGGTATTAGGGTGATACTGGCTTTGTAGAATAAATTAGGGAGAATTTTCTCCTTTTCAATTTTCTGGAATAGCTTCAGTATAACTGGTACCAGTTCTTCTTTGAAAGTCTGGTAGAATTCTGCTGTGAGTCCATTAGGTTCTGAACTTTTTTTTGTTGGGAGACTATTAATTACTGTTTCAATTTTGCTACTTGTTATTGGTCTGTTCAGGCTATCTATTTCTTCCTGATTCAAGGTTGGAGGGTTTTATGTTTCTAAGAATTTATTTATTTCTTCTAGATTTTCTAGCTTGTTTGCATAGAGGTGTTCATAATAATCTCAGATGATCTTTTGTATTTCTGTGGTATTAGTTGTAATGTCTTCATTATTTATTTCTGATTGAACTAATTTGAATCTTCTTTCTTTTGTTTTTTTAATTAATCTAGCTAGTGGTCTATCAATTTTGCTAATCTTTTTATAGAATCAACTTTTTGTTTCATTGATCCTTTGTACTTTTTTGTTTTAATTTCATGTAGTTCTGCTGCGAGTTTCATTATTTCTTTTCTTCTGCTTGCTTTGAGTTTGTTTGTTCATGTTTCTCTAGTTCCTTGAGGTATGACATTAGGTTGTAAATGTGTGATATTTCAGTCTTTTTAATGTAGGCATTAAGTCCTATATATTTTCCTCTGAGCTCAGCTTTGGGTATGTCCCAGAGGTTTTGATAGCTTGTGTCATTGTTGTCATTTATTTCAAGGAATTTAAAAATTCCCATCTTGATTTCTCTGTTGACCCAAAGATCATTCAGGAACAGATTGTTTAATTTCCATGTATTTGTTTGGTATGGCAAGTTCTTTTAGGAGTTAATTTCTAGTGTTATTCCATTTTGTTTTGAGAGGGTGCTTGATGTGATCTCCATTTTTAAAAAAATTTATTGAGACGTGGTCTATTATATGGTCTATTTTGGAGAATATATCATGTGCTGATGAGAAAAAATGTATATTCTATAGTTTGGGGGTGGGATGTTCTGTAGATGTCTGTTAGGTCCATTTGCTCTAGGGTCCAGATTAACTCCAATGATTCTTTGTTGACTTTCTGCCTTAATGATCTGTCTGCTGTCAGTGGAGTGCTGAAGTCTCCCACTATTATTGTAGTGCTGTCTATCTCTTTGTTTAGGTATAGTATAATTTGTTTTATAGAGCTTTGAGCTCAGGTGCTAGGGGCATACATATTTAAAGTTGTTATCTCTTCTTGTTGTATTGATCCATTTATCATTATATAATAACCTTTCTTTGTCTTTTTTCACTGTTGTTGATTAATTTAATTTAATTTATTTAATTTTTAAGCAGGATTTATTGAGAGGACAGAAAAGCTCCCACAGTGGGAGGGGACCTGAGGGGGGTTGCCCTCTGTTGTTAATTTAAAGCTTGTTTTATCTGATATTAGAATGGTTACTCCCTTTCATTTTTGGTATCTGTATGCATGGAATATCTTTTCTGTTTGCATGGAATTTTTAAAATATCCCTTTACCTTGAGTGTATAGGAATCTTTGTTTATTAAGTCTCTCTCTTGAAGGCAACAGATATTTGGATTGTGCTTTTTTATCCATTCTGCAAAATCTATATTTTTTAAGTGGTAGCATTGAGATAATTTATATTTAGGGTTAATAATGGTATGTAAGGTATTATTCCATTTATCACGTTGGTTGTTACTTGCTTGTTTGCTTTCTATTGTGTTGGTGTTCTATAAACCCTAAGAGCTTTATGATTTCCGGTGTTTTCCTGTTGATGTATTTTGACCTTTTGCTTCCATATTTAGAACTCCTTTGTGTATTTCTTGTAGAACTGGTCTAGTGGTGACAAATTCCCTCAGTGTTTGCTTGTCTGGGAAATAATTTATTTCTCCTTCATTTATGAAACTCAGTTTTACATGATACAAAATTCTTGGCTGACTATTACTCTGTGTGAGGAGATTGAAAATAGGGCTCCAGGCCCTTCTGGCTTGTACAGTTTCTGCTGAGAAGCCTGCTGTTAGTCTAATAGATTTACCTTTGTAAACTATTAAAGGCTTTTGTCTAACTGCTCTTAGAAATTTTTTCTTTGACATTAACTTTGCATAACCTGATGAGTTTAAGCCTTGGGGATAACCTTTTTGCAATGACTCTTCCATTTGGCCTTCTTGTATCTGGATGTTTAATTCTTTGTCAAGGCCAGGGAAGTTTTCCTCTGTTATTCCCTCAAATAGGTTTTCCATACCTGCTTCTTTCTCTTTTTTCTCAGAAACACCTATGATTCTTAGGCTTGGACATTTTATATAATCCCACATTTCTTGAGAATTTGTTCTGTTTTCTTGATGCTTTTTACTTTATTGTTGTCTGAATTGGTTAGTTCAACAGACTTTTCTCCAAGTTCTGAGATGCTTTCTTCTGCTTATTCTAGTCTAGTGTTAAAACTTTCCACTGCATTTTTTGCTTCTCTAAATGAGTCTTTCATTTCCAAAAGTTCAGCTTGGTTTTTGTTTAAAGTGTCTATCTCTGTGGAGAATTTTTCATTCATGTCCAGAGTAGTTATATATGTATGCTGGTTTTCATCTTTCTCCTGAATCTCATTCAGCAATTTTATAATCTACCTCTTGCATTCTGTTTCTGGAATTTCAAAGATTTCATTTTGTTTAGGGTCCATTGTTGAGGAATTAGTGTGGTCTTCTGAGAGTGTTGAAGAACTGTTTTTTTATGTGGTCAGAATTATCTTTCTGGTTCCTTCTCATTTGGGTATATTATTTCTTCTTATTTGAGGTTGGCAAGGGGCTGACATAGGCACTATAGGGCTCCCTTGGTTATATATAGCCTTGGGGTAGTGAGTTTCTCAATTGCCAGCTGTGGTGGTGCTGCTCTGGGAACCTGTACAGGCTCAAGACAGGTGTGTCCAGGGCGGCTTGGACATTGGTGGTAGCTTGGGTCTGGGATCAGATCTTTCCCAAAGCTGGGGTATTATATCAGACATAATGGGCTGTGCCTGTTCACCTCCAGCCAGAAGGTGGCACTTGCAGGAGAGAGCCAGCTGCCATGGAGGATGTGGGTGGACCTTCTGTTTGGCCTGTGCTGCCCCATGCAAAGTATTCAGACCCCCTAGATGATGGGTAGGACTGAGGGAACTATCCAAGTTCTCTGTTTTGAGCCTTCAAGTGGAGTGCAGGGGGAGATGTGCTCAAGCTCCCCACTTGCATGCACAATTGGCTACCCCAGTGGAGACTGGAAAGAGTCCTGGGCCACTGTGGTCATGCTGCTATGTCATACAGAAGCCTTTACATGGGAAGTGAAATGTTGCTAGGGTAATAAGTCCCACCCAACTCCCCTGTCTTAGCCGCAGGCAGTTTGCATTCAGAATGTGAAAGTGTGGCCCACTTCAGGTCTTCTCACTGCAGCCACCCCAACTAGGAAATGTCTGCCTCAGTGGAATTTTTCCCTTGGGGCAAATGAAAGTGGCAGGTCTTCCTGTTCCCTCCCAAGGCAATTAGAAAACAGTCACCAGCAAGGGTTGCATTCCCAGGGAATGGCTGCTGGAGTTGCTCAGAGCATTTTTTTTTTTACACTGTGTCATGTGGGTTTTGGCAGAGCACATGTGGGTACAGCAGTTTCCCTTGCGGAACTGGAATCCCGCAAGGATCAGGGGGCCTTCAAAGTCTGTGGCAGTAGCACAGAACTCTCAAATTCTTTTCAGTTGCTTCTTCCACGGCGTCTGCATGCTGTTTGTGGTTTGTGTGGTGATTTCGGTGAATTTGACTTGTTCCAACCCAGGTTAATGGATTTTTCTGTTCTTTGTGCTCTGTGGATCTTATTGCTTGTCTGGGGTGTGCTGCTGGTCTCCTTCCTCTCTGAGTGCTGAGGAACTCTCTCTCACTTGGTTTACTGGATGGGAGAAAAATTAATATGTCTTTTAAGTAGTTTTTAACCTACAGGTTCTCCCTTCATTCTTTTCTTTTACTTACAGTTTATTTGTCATAGATCTGGGCTATCTATCTTATGGAGTTTTGCTCATCTGGATTTTGCTGATTGAGTACTCACAGTATAGTGCGATATGTTCTTCGGTCCTTCATATTTTCTGTAAATTGGTAGCTGGCTTGATACGCTCTGGCACAACCTATTTGGCAAAACTATTAGTGTTGTTGTGTTCTTTCATCAAAAGGAGGCACATAGTATCTGTTAACTTCAAAGCTTAAATCCATGCATTCATTAGGCAATATAAAGTGATCACATTCTAATTCTACTATTTCATTCTTTGCAAGTGACCAATTAGTTTCTTCTTACTATCATTATATGCTTATAAGTTTAACCATATTTGAAGGGCTTACATCTATTGCAATTATTATGCTTAATGAAGCTTAAGGTGTTCTGTCTTTGGGCTACTGGAGCCTACTTGGTTTTCCTCCTGAGTTCTTTTGCTATGACCTTAGTAGTGTTTGATAGCTTTCCTGCCATCTGGTATGAAAATGTTACATGATTATCTTGTGATTTTTCTGCCTCATACTTAGAATCTGCCATTTCCCCAAAGGTTCTGTTTCTTTCAGCGAAAAATGGTATTTTAAAACCATAATCTGGGCATTAGGGAAGATCATTGTTATAGTATTGATCATAGTTTCTAGGCATTTTCAGTGAGCAGAGTTAGGAAATAAATAAATACTGTTATATGTTTAAAAATATTTATCAATGTGAAATATTACATGCATTCATACTGATACTTTCAGTTCAAAAGAAAAAGGACAACAGAGTTTTTGTTTATCTTTTCTATATTATACTTATATGTCCTTTTCTTTTACATTGAGAATTATGTTTCCCAAGGACACAGGAAATGCCAGAATTAGAAGACCCCAGACTATTTATTTTCTTTTTCTCACATTAAACACACACCAGTCTCAGTGCAATAATGAGTCTGATCCCACTTTTGATGTTTGAATGCTGACAGCTTTCAAACTCTTTTCTTTCCTCTTTCTCCACATCTGGGTAAGCTGATTAAAACACTTACATTCTTCCTTCGTTGGCACTGATAGGAAGTTCAAGCCATGCAAGCTTCAAACCACACATGGGAACATCCATCTCAGCCTCACTCC
>CAUYQG010147179.1:0-11091 GCA_963574415.1 Tarsius wallacei | reverse complement strand
GGTAACATCAATTTCTCAACCATCTTATCTTTGACAAAGCCTCCAACAACAACCACTGGGGAGAGGAGAACCTATTCAATAAATGGTGCTGGGAAAACTGGCTGACCACATGCAGAAGATTGAAACAGGACCCCTACCTATTCCCATACACAAAAATTAACTCTAAATGGATCAAAGACCTAAATGTAAAACCTCAAACTATAAGAATCTTAGGAAATGCAGGAGACACCCTTATGGAAATTGTAACTGGCAACCAGTTCCTACTTAGAACCCTAAAGGCCAATACCTTAAGAAATAAGATAGACAAGTGGGACCTCATCAAACTAACGAGCTTCTGCAAAGCAAAAGAAACCATCAAGAGAGCAGGGAGACAGCCCACAGAATGGGAAAAAATAATTGCCAGCTGTATATCTGACAAAGGCCTAACATCTAGGATCTACAAGGAACTCAAATGCACCGAAAGGAAAAAAACAAACAGCCCCTTTAAAAAGTGGGCAAAAGACATGAATAGACACTTCTCAGAAGAAGATATATGGGCAACCAACAGACACATGAAACAGTGCTCAGCTTCACTCATCATCAGAAAAATGCAAATCAAAACCACATTGAGATACCACCTAACCCCTGTAAAAATGGCCATCATTAATAAAACAAACAACAACAGATGCTGGCGAGGATGCAGAAAAAAGGAACGCTTTTACACTGCTGTTGGGAATGCAAATGAGTGCAACCTCTTTGGAAGACAGTGTGGTGATTTCTGAAAGAACTAGAAATTGACCTTCCATATGACCCAGCAATTACCCTATTGGGAATATACCTGGAAGAACTCAAATCATTCTACAAAAAAGATAACTGCACATGTATGTTTGTTGCAGCTCTATTCACAGTAGCAAAAACATGGAACCAATCACGTTGCCTATCAAAGCTGGACTGGATAAAGAAAATGTGGTACATATACACAATGGAATATTATGCAGCCATAAAGAAGGACAAACATATGGACTTCGTAGCAACTTGGATGGATTTGGAGTCGATCACACTCAGTGATCTATCACAGAAACAAAGAACAGAGTACCATACGTTCTCACTCTTAAGCAGACCTTGAACAATTATAATACTAGAAGACAGTGTTTGGCAGTAATGGGAAACTGTCAGGGGAGGGGGGTGGGATTGGCAGTTGAGGGAAACTGCTAGGGGAGTATACCTCATCAACAAGGGTACCTGCATAATCAATGTTTGTATACCTAACCCTGAATTGTCATCTTTATAGTAAAAAAAAGAAAAAAGAAAAACAAATAAAAATAAATAAATAAAATGGGGGTAACAGTGGTACTTCCTTCATAGGATTGTTAAAGAGCAGTAAAGTCTGGAAGAATTTCCTGGAAATAAGAATCTTTCAAAAAGTGTTAGTTATTATGGGATCCCAGGGTATATGAATATAAAGTATAATTGTAGAAATTAGCAAGAAAGTTAGCAGGGATGCCAAATTCAGACCTTGAGATTAGTAGCAAATGATATATCCTTCATCTGATCTTGTAGGAGAATGGTGTTTGATATACAAACACCCTGATGTTTTCTTTTCTCCTTGCCCAGTGATCTAAGATGAGCAAAGTGGGCAACCCCCAACTGTTGACTTAAATTCTCTACTGTGAGTACTGAGTTCCTCGAATTTCCCACTGTTTATTTTCTTTTTCTACTTAGTCTTATATGAATTATGGCAGATTTTATTTATGTAGCTGATATGTTTCTAAAATGCTACATGAATGTAGCTTTTTTTTTGAGTCAGAGTCTCACTGTTACCTAGGCTGGAGTGCAGTGGCACGCTCAGGGCCACCACAGCCTTGATGTGCTGGGCTCAGGTGATCCTTCTGCCTCAGCCTTCCAAGCAACTCAAACCACAGGCACGTGCCACCATGCCTGGCTAAGTTTTTAAAAATTTATTGTAGAGACAAGGTCTCACCAAGTTGCTTGGGCTGGTCTCAAACTTCTGGGCTCAAGACAATCCTCTTGCCTCCGCGCTAAATTGCTGGGATTACAGGCATGAGCCACCGCGCCTGACTAAATATAGTGTTTTTCAACAGTGCTATTTGTTAGAATTCTATGGAGAAAAAAAAAAAAACCACAGGTAATATACAAAAAAAACTAACTTTTTTTTTGAGGGGAAGTAAATCTGAATTTTCATGTATCATTTTAGCTTGAAATAGAATGCAATTAAACTTATTTTTTTCTTTCCAAGTCCGTGGTATTTAGAGTATGTGATGTAGTAATAGTTGTTGATGACAGGAATTCATGCTTTACAAAATAGCCTCTTGCTTTGTATGAGCCATTAATTCACTATTCTTGTAAGTGGCTTGGAAAATATTATAGTTCATTGTTATGTTGTGTTAATTAAGGGTATATGGAAAAAAAGATAACAGTGATGTGTTAGTTAAGTTGAAGTGCAGGTAAACCTGTACTACCTTTGTTAGTGTCATCAAAACTCAGGGGGAAAAATATTTATGCTAATGAGAGGCAAAGTGATGCATGGATAATTAAAACCAGCAGGGATTTTGAGAACATTGTTTTAACTTGTAATTTCAGTTTCTCCCTCTCAGTATATTATTTGTAAGAGATCTAATAAAGCTGTAGTTTTTGATTGGTGGTACCAATGGCTCACAAGTTTTTAAGTCATTAACAAAAGATAAGATTAGAGAAGAAGCAAAAAATAGAATGATCAACTTGAGTCAAAATAAGATCTACATTGGTATTTATTTGAATGGACCCCCCAAATGAAACATTTAACTTCTTGAATATGTCTATTCTGTGAATGTGACTGGGTTTTGGTGAACCTGTTATTATGCATAGGTTATGAAAGTTTTTGGAACTCCCAAGTTCTTCACAGAGTAAGGATAATGTCACTTTACTTACAGGCTTTTCCCCCTGCCAGGTACAAGTCAGTATATATAAGTCAGTGATCACAGTACTTACCATGTAGCAGGTTTTTAATATCTGGTGTACTTCTTTCCCTTCCCCCAGTACAGGTTATGAACAACTGAAATAGATCTAGCCTTGTTAAGGCATAATAAAAAAGGCATAACACCAGATTTCTTTAAAATAACTGAACTTTTGATTGGCACACTTTTGCTTATATTGATGACTAGACATAGAAAACGGCAGAAGGTAGAGAAACTTGCAGTTCAAATGATTATTGATTATAGAGAAATAAAAATCATAAGCACAGAATCTAAGACATGCTATCAGTTAAGAAATAATTTGAATTACAAAAAAATCTACATAGCATCACTTTTCAGCAATATCTTCAATTGAATATAACATTTTGTTCATCCTTTGAACACCTTTAGCATCTTTGAAAATTTACCCTCAGAAATATTCCTCTGGTTCTTAAACTAAGGAATATTTGTAGATTCAAAATCAATGTAAATTTTCCTGAGCTTGATGTAGCTGAAATTATCACGTGACACGTTTGCTTTGTTTTGACCAGATTGCTCCTAACTTTGAGTCAGTTCAGGCTACTAGATTTGCTTGTTCTCCCAGAGTAAATAATATTCCACCTCCATCTTCATAGATTTATAAGCAGACTTTCTTTTAAAAAAAAGTGATGTAAAAGTAAATGTTCCTAACAGTATTCATTGTAGTTGATCTAAACTTTGAGTATACCTGAAACTCTTGTACCCCTTGACCAACATTTCTTCCCCCCAGCCCCATACCTGCCCTAGTAACCACTATTCTACTCTTAGCTTATATGAATTTGACAATTTTAGCTACCGCATATCAGTAAGATCATACAGTATTTGTCTTTTTGTATCTGGGTTATTTCATAAAGCATAATATCCTCCAGGTTTATCTATGTTGTCACAAATGTCAGGACTTTTTCTTCCTCTTCCTCCTCTTCCTCCTCCTCCTCTTCCTCCTCTTCCTCGTCCTCCTCTTCCTCCATCTTCTTATTTTATTCTTATTCATCCTTTTTTTGTGAGTGAGACAGGATCTTCCAAAGTGTCCAGGCTGGTCTTGAACTCCTGAGTTTAAGCAATTCTCCCATCAGCCCCCTGAGTAGCTAGGACTACAGGCATGGGCCATTGCTCCTGGCTCAGGATTTTCTTCTTTTTTAAGACTAAATAACATTCCATTGTGTGTAGATACTACTTTTTTTTAAATGTATTCATTTATTAGTGGACACTTAGGTTGTTTCCATATCTTGGCTATTGTAAATACATTCTTCGTATGGTATCTAACACTATGGTTTCCACCTAAATATTAAAATCTACACAAACGGCAGTTTCTGAAGGTGGAAGAAAGAACTAGTGATTGAATATATGAAGATGGAAAAGGAACTAGTAGTTGAGTAATGGGCTTCTCTGTCTTACTTGCTTGCTTAAAGAACCACCAGCATCAGCATATGTCAGCTTGTGAAGGTAGAAATGTCTCTGCACCATGGCTTTCTGGGGCTTGCGTTTGATGGCCTGTCTTTTTGCAGTTTTTTTTTTCCTGTTTGATTTTTTTTGTCTCCTGTAAATGATAGGGCCTCACATATCAGGGGAAGATTCAGAATCATATATGGACCGTATACAATGTAGGCGAATTGTACATAATTCTTAGCTTGTAATGCTAAGCACATCTCATGCTTGTGTATTAATTGGTCTAAGCTAATTGGTGTAATAGACAACCCCTAAAGCTTAGTGACTTATCACAATGAAGATTTAGTTCTTGCTCATATTACAGTTCAGTGTGAATAGGTAGGAGACTATTTCTTCAATTATTCAGGGATCCATGTCTCTGTATTCTGGTGGATCTGCCATACTATAGCGCCTTGTTGGCCCAATGACTCATTTCCACCCAGTTCTATGGGAGCATGGACAGTGTAATCCAGCAGTGCTCTCTGGAAGAAGAGGAAAAGTTTTGTTAAGCATCCAGTCATTATATATACATCCCGAATTTAGTTTCTAATCTAGTTGACAAAAGAACTGTGTTTCTTTTGATGAGCGTTTTATTGTTAGGGCTATGCCAAAGACTCTATCATTTATTTGCTTCTCTTACTTAGAATCCTGTGCATAGATTCCTGGAAGAACTGTTTTTCTCCTAGAAACATAACTAAATTTGTGGGAATGTGTCTGATATCAAAAGCTTGATGAGGATTCTGAATACTCTATATTTTAGATAAGGCCAGTTGAAACTATTCTTAACCACTCTATATGGTTAACTGTTTTTTTCAGAGACATGTTTCATCAAAGCACTAAAATTATGCAGACAGAGCTGGAAATGTTCTCTGAAGAGCATCCTATCATCTTCCTTATAATTTTGGTTTTTATTTAACACTTAGCCCCCAAAGTAGGGCCATGGCAATATCTTTGAGTTATAACTCACATTGGGCCTTCGAGGAGTTTGTGATGCTATTTTGTTGCTGGCATACAAAATCAGGGAGGTTAACTGTACTTCTATAGGTCACCCAGTGAGTCAACGACTGAGCTATGATTAGCGTTGACAGCTGGTGAGCTGCTAGGCTGTTGCTAACTGAGCAACATTGACATTCATTTTGATTTGACTTTGCATTTCATTTTCAACTATTTATTCATTTTAAGGCCTCTGTAAGAAACTTTTCAGGGATATTGTGGGACTGAGGAAACTTTCTATAAATGCTTTGGGGAGAGTCCTCTGGTTTCCCTCTTTCCTCCCCACAACTTCCATCTTAATTGTTAAATTATGTTTATTTGAGGAAAGTGAATTCTAGGTAGTTTTATAACTTAAAATGAAAGTAGAAGTTTTAAATAGAAGTTAGGTGATTTCGATTTTACTTATTTATTTTGTAGTTTGTGATTTTTCAACAAAGGAGTTCTAAGAACTAATTATATGATAGTGAGTACCAACTAGGAAAGTTATATTTATATTTGATTAAATAATTCACAGAGAAATTGGGAGCATGCATCCCAAATTTGGTCAAAACCTATTTTGAATGTAAGGTTAAAGTGTAGGTGAAGGCCATCTAGATTATGAAGCTTGGAACTGGTCAGTTCACCCAGTGGGTCAGCACTTTATTCACCTGAGAAGGATGGGGAAAGAGTGCACTCCTACCATTCTGGATCCACTTCCAGATGGATGTTTTAGGGAGATTTTTAAGGAAAAGTGCTGTTTCATAGAACACCGGATGTCAACTGCCCAGTGTGGTTGGCTACAGGCTAGGCAGATGTCCTCGGACTTCTGATTTTACTGACTTTCATTAGCAATTCTGCATTGCTGGTGCCAGAGTGACTGGTAGATGTAGGGGCCCAAGTGACCCACAGATTTAGGCAAAGATAACTTGACAGAGCTGAGGACATGACAATTTGGAGTCAAACCTGTAATCAAATTCTGATTCTTTTAATAACTTGCCCAAGGGCTAGCTAAACTCAGGTATTCTCACTGGTCAAAGGACTTTTCCCTTCCATGGCAACTGTGAGTGACACCTGAGGAGCTAACATTGGAGTGTGGGTTAGCAGCCTGTAGGCAAGTCATCTCTCCTTGTCCTCCCCAACCCCAGGCTTACTCTCCAGGCTAATTCTCATCAAGCTAATAGGATTGAAAAGCAATGTCAAAGTTTAGACAATTTCATAGACATATTCTATGTTTTAAAAATATTTGTTTGGAGCCGAGCTCGGTGGCTCAGCCTGTAATCCCACACTTTGGGAGACTGAGGTGAGTGGATTGCCTGAGTCCGCGGGTTCGAGACCCGCCTGGGCAACTTGGTGAGCCCTCATCTCTACAATAAATCAAAAAAATTAGCCAGGTGTGGTAGCGTGCGCCTGTAGGTTCCAGCTACTTGGAAGGCTGAGGCGGAAGGATTGTTGGAGCCCAGCAGGTCGAGGCTGCAGTGGCCGGGAGCGGCCACTGTACTCCAGTCTGGGTGACAGAGTGAGACTCCAACTAAAAAAAAAAATATTTGTTTGGACACCAATAAAACATATGTCCCTCATATCATATAGTCAATTATGATGTTAATTTATTTGAAATATATATATTCAGACAGAGCCAAGGGTTTTTGTTTTTTTTCCCCATCACTTTTTAGCTATAAAGAAGTTTCATAATTTAATTGCTTGGATGAATTCTGATGGCTGTTTAAAGAACTTCTGTGTGATTTCTCAAAGTAATCACAGCCGCTTAAAACTGAACAGCACCTTCAACGTGAACTAGACCTTTATTCTCAGCTATCCCAGAAGGATGGGCTTCTCTTGTTTTCTCTTGTCTGGACACCAGTGACAATTCACCCATGCACAACTCTATTCTAAGCATGATCATGAATCCCTCACCGAGTATGTTTACACTGAGAAATGTTGCTTACTGTCATGTAAGTACAAGAAAAAGCATTTAGAATCACAAAGTGATTCAGGAGGTAAATGAAGGCCATGGAAACATCTTAAGATTCACTGTGAGGAGATGCTTGTTGCATTTTTCTCTCAGAAATATATAAATATGGTAAGTCTTTTTTAGTGACAAAAACAGGAAGTAATTTTCTTTAAATCTAATGATTCTATTGATTGAATCACAATATGGGAGAAAGAGAGGGATAGTTGCAGTCTGAGGTGATTTGCATGAAACCCTACTCCAATTATTACTGTACATGATTACAGGACAACCTGGTTGTTAATTGCCTGTGGTCTTTAAATATGCACTTCTTTCAGAAATAGACACTAATTATTAGATCTTGTTTTTGGTCTCACCCGAAGTTGCAAATGTCTAGGTTTTTTTTTCTTTAAATTTGCAAGTCTAATGATGCACAGACATAGTAAAACTGATCTCATTCTGAATCCTGTTCTGGGTGAATGTTCTCTGGGATGTAAACTCTGAAAGATTATAAACTTGGCTTTCAGTTCTATGTAGGTTAATGCAAGTCTCTTGATAAAACCTGTATGTTTGCTAATGTTGGAGGAATTTTATCTTTCTAAAATGTAGGTGAAAATTGGTTTACAAATTTAAAAAATCCTGTGTTACTTCATCATAATTAAATATAATAAAAAATAACGTCGTGATATTAAATATTAGACATTCTCCCAATTCCACCAGGATATGACATTTTTGTCTGGGGACTGTGGTTGGACTTATGCTCGGCAATAGATAGTTTGCTTTGTGTCTTAGGTTCTCCTTTCTTCTGGCTTCAGTGGCTGAATTTAGGAACTGACTTTGACTCAGTCAGTGGTAGTGCTTGACTTCTTCCTGTCTGGATGCCTTGGTTGACAAACTCATGTGCCTGTGTATGCCTGTGGGGACAGGCTGGTGAGATACAAGTGTGACACTACTCACAGGTTGGTGAGGTACAAATGACTCCTGGAATAGCAAGAGCACACAAGCCTTGCCTAAGGTGGTAGCCGCTGCTCGGTTTCAGCAGGTTTATCACCGGTAAAAATTCTGATTTTTATGTGAAATATAACCATTTAAAAATATTAGTTGTGTAATTCGGTTGTTAAGAAAGTTCTGTGTTGAACAGAGAGAACATTCTAGTATAACTTCTGGCTTTAGGACATGCTATTCCTACTTCCTTTCCTGTTTCTGTCACCCAGCTAATACCTGTTAGTTTTTCTTGACTTGATTTAGCTACAAGTTTCAGGAAACCTTCTCAGGTCTGGATAAGGGGAGCCTCCTGTGACTCTTGTAGCCTCTTTTCTATCTTAAATCCACTTGTACGCAGTATTATAATGCCTTCTTTACCTTTTTGTTTTGTCTCCTGGTCTATAGAATCTTGGAGGGGCTCTAATAAATACTAATTGGATGAGTGATGGTCAGTCAAGGGTCTTCTCAGGACACCCGAGAGTTTTGGTCTCAGGTGATTTAGGGCGTGTGGCCATTCCAAGGCTTCTCCCAGAACCTCTGGCCAGTCTTTCAGTGGAGCCTATTTCCCAGATTCCTATTTAATCAAACTGCCTTAGAAAGAAGGAAGGCAAGGAAAGGGCAGGTCTAGGGAGGTTTGGAGCTCAAAGACCTCTTACAGTGTACTGTTACTTACCACTACTGTCTTACTACTGCTGCCTTTCTCTTCATTTTTTCCCTTAATCAACATATTCTAGGAAAGGTAGAGTGCAGATGTGTTTTTGTGACTCAAAACCATATGAAGCCAAAATGAGTCTTTCTCCTGTCATAATTATAAGTAGGGCCTTAGGCTGTGTTTACTGCCTCTAAAATAAACGTGGTGCTTGGCTTCTCAGTTGCAACACTTTGCAGCTTTTATGAAAAAAATAAACAAAAATAAGATGTTATTTTACAAGTACCATCAGAAATTAAATAAATTACTCTCAATAGTTGTATATTTTAAAAAAAATTGGGAGGGAATGTTTAGTAAAACGTCTACAACAAAACCATACCAAACCAAACCAAACCAACCGCCCCCCCACCACACACACACACACACAAAAAAACTTTCTGCATTTGGCAGCTGGTTATATCTCATTCTGTTATAACTATTTAGTTTGCTTTTTTATTTTTTTCTCAAGTTGTATGTAGAATCAGTATGGTGTAGTAGTGTCAGACTTAGTCTGTGTCGCCAGGCTGTGTAAGTTAAATTTCCAGCTCTACTATAAACTAGCTGTGTCTTTATGGACCAATTACTAAACTTCTCTGTGTCTCAGTTACTTCTTCTGTACAATGAAGATCATTGTACTTAACTAATAGTTTCTGACACATGAGTCATGGTCTCACTCTGTTGCCCAGGCTGGAGTATGGTGGCAGGATCATGGCTCACCACAGCCTCGACCTCCTGGGCTCAGATGATCCCTCCACTTCAATGTCTCGAGTAGCTGGGACTACAGGCATGTGCCACCACACCCAGCTAATTTTCTGATTTATTGTAGGGACGAGTTCTCACTATGTGGCCCATACTAATCTTGAACTCCTGGGCTCAAGCAATTTTCCTGCCTCAGCCTCCCATAGTGCTGAGATTACAGGCATGAGTCACCACTCCTGGCTGCTTTTCATGTTTTTAAAAGTTTATTAAGGAATAATTTGCAGTGTAATTTAAAATGCAGCATAATTTACCCTTTATAATATACAATTCTATGAGTTTTGACAAGTACTACAGTTACATAATGACCACCATGATCAAACTGTAGAACATTCCTATCATCTTCACTTATTCCATTATGTTCTTTATAGGCAGTCATTTCCCTCATTCTCACCCCCTGGCAATCACTGATCTCTTATCTGATTCTATACTTTTGTTTTTACAGTATATCATATGAACAGAATCACTGGAATCATGTAGTGTGTAGACTTGAATCTAGCTTCTTTCACTTAGCACAAGGATTGATAGACTCTTCTGTAAGAGCCAGAGAGTAAATGTCTTAGGCTTGCAGGCCATACAATTTCTGTTGCAGCTACTCAACTCTGCTATTGCAGTCATGGCAAATCCATGAATGTTTGGGTGTTCCAGTAAAACTGTGTTCCAATAAAACTTTGTTAACAAAAGATGGGTGGCAGTCAGATTTAGGCTAGAGACCATAATTTGCTGATCCCCGATTTAGCATAATGCATTTGAGATTCATTCATGTTGTATATATCAGTAGTTCTTTTTTATTGCCAATTATTATTCCATTGCGCAGATGTATCACAGTTTGTTTAGTCATTCACCAAGTGAAGGACTTTTGAGTGTTTTCTAGTAGGGCAACTATGAATAGAGCCATTATAAAAATTTGCCTATAGGTTTCTGTGTAAACACTGGTGTTCATTTATTTTGGGTAATTATCTAGGAGGAGGGTTGCTGGGTTATATGCTAAGTGTTATTTACCTTTAAAAGATACTCCTGAACTGTTTTCCAAAATAGTTGTATCATTTTGTCTTTCCGCCAACGATTGTGTTGCATCCTCACTAGCCTTTGGTGTTTTTTTTTTTTAAATTGTAGCCACTGTAAAAGACTGAAGAGTCTTAAAAACCAGAGTAAAGATAAATTAAACTGGAGACTCTCGAAGGGTTTTATACAATGAAATGACATTGTTTGGGTTTTCAAATAATTACTCTAGCTGCAGTGTTGAGAATGATTTGGAAGGAGGCAGGATACATGTGTGAAGACCTTTGGGAGGATATCACATTAGAACAGGGAAGAGGGAAGTTACCTTGACTTGAGTAGGTGACAGTGAA
>CAUYQG010147177.1:0-63674 GCA_963574415.1 Tarsius wallacei | reverse complement strand
GTGGCTATTGTGAATGGGATTGTGCTTTTTATTTGGGTCTCTGCCTGCTTGCTGTTGTTATATAGGAATGCAACTGACTTTTGCACAGTTATTTTGTACCCTGAGATTTTCCAAAGTCCTTTATCAGTGTCAGCAGGTTTTTGACAGATTCTCTTGAATTTTCAAGGTATAGGAGCATATCATCAGCAAAGAGGGATAACTTGACTTCCTCTTTTCCTATTTGGATATGCTGATTTCCTTCTCTTGTCTAATTGCCTGGGCTAGGACTTCCAACACAATACTGAACAAGAGGGGTGAGAGTGGGCAGGATGGCAGATAGATTAATTGATTTCTTGATCAATAGATAGGTCTGAGAGGCAGGTAACCAACTTGTACCAGCAACAGTGCAACAGTTTTTTTTTTTTTAATTTTTGTTTTGCTTTTATTCATTTGCCTAATTGTTCATTGGTTAGATAATCCATAAATAACCTTGTAATCAGAATGAAAATTTGGGTGAGGGCAGTCTGAGGAATATCTGTGACTGTTGGGTCTGAAAACTTCTTCTACAAATCACCTTTTTCTTGATTTTACAGTAGCAACAAGAAGTGGTGAGGGTTTATGGACAGGTTATACATACAAATCACTTAGGTTTTTTTGACACCAGTTCTTAGCAGCTGCTTCTCTCTTTCACCAAAAGTCTCATCTGTTATTAATCTAATTTTTGTTTCAGTAATAAAAGCAAGAGTTAAAAATCAGTGATACTGTGACTTTGAAATGTAAATAGGGTCATTAAGGATACTGAGGTCTCACTTGTCCAAGCATAATTATTACTAGTCCCCTTTTCACTCTGAAACATGTACATTGTGGACAATGAATTGCTTGATCACTCTCACTATATTACTATAGGGAACCCTAATGTTCATTGAGAACTCTGCTGAAAACATCGGTCAACCTCCCAGTACTTTAATTCAAATTTGTTCCTCCATGAACTTCACATCATATAACCAAAAAAAAGTTCCATAGTCATTTCCCTTACTAGAAAATGGACTATCCTCCTGTTATGTACACTTTCAGTTAGTGTCTTAGTACATTCCTGAGGCTATCACAAAATGCCCTAGATGGGTCATGGTCTCTGCTTCCAAGATGATGAATCAAGCAGAGGGACTGAGCACGGTACGGTGTCCTCACATAGTGAAAAGATGGAAGAGCAAAAAGAAATGGAAGGGCACAAAGGACCTAGATATTCCCTCCAGTCCTTTTATAAGCTTCCTAATCTCATGCATGAGAGATCTGTCCTTAAAACTTAATCACCTCCTAAAGGCCCCACCTTTTTTTTTTTTTTTTTTAGAAAGCAGGATTTATTGAGGATAGAAAAACTTCTACCATGGGAGGGGACCCAAAGGGGTTGCCCCAAGGCCCTACCTCTTAATATCTCATTGTGGATTACATTTTAATATATTAGTTTTGGAGGAATACATACTAACTATAGTAGCTGAATACTCGAAAGTTATTACTGAGCACCTTGATTCTAAATCTTTATACAGTAAATAATTTTTTAAATGTCCAGGAATTCTACCAAGCTGCTTCTCATCTATTCATGAGCATATTACCAATTTTTGGCCAATGAGATATAAGACAACTTTTGGTGCTATCTTTTTCCCCCCCTAATAAGAGAAGACTCATGTGATGATTTGCTTTCACTGCCCTGGTTTCTGTCCTGTTTCTAGCCTTTAAATGTAGTCCTGATTCCTACATCATGTTAGGACAATGAAGAGTTATAGGCACAAGAAACAAAAACTGATATCCTGAAGATGGTAGAGACGTCAATAAAAAGGGCTCCTTAGAGTTATTCATTAGCTGCTTTTCCAACTGTGAAACTCTCTAATTCTACACTATTTGCTAATATAAAGTATAAATTAATTTCACATTTAAAAAATTAGGCCACTTGTATTTAGGTTTCTTGCTACTTATCATGAAAATAAAATAACTTAAAGTGCTTTAAGTGAATTAATCACCTAGAATATATCAGTAATCTACAGTATAGTTCGGTTTTTAAAAAAATAACTTAACAACTTCACTTGAAAGAAATACGTA
Source organism: Tarsius wallacei (assembly GCA_963574415.1). Classification (NCBI taxonomy): domain Eukaryota; kingdom Metazoa; phylum Chordata; class Mammalia; order Primates; family Tarsiidae; genus Tarsius; species Tarsius wallacei. The sequence continues at coordinate 61,601 of CAUYQG010147177.1, read as the reverse complement.
GAAACCCCCAAATAATTATGATTCACTCTGCCTCTTGTTTTATGACTTTCATTCTAGGAGAGCTCTCTTTTTGTCTCTCCAGTTCTCTTCTTAATGCAGTTCTTACCGACCCAGAGCACAGGCACACTGGCAGAGAAGCACATTTGAGCTATGTACTATCAATTTTAGAAATGGATAGGCTGGGAAGAGAAATTTAATTGGTCAAACTGAGACCCATAAGTAATCAGTAGAGAGTAAAGCAAAGAATACCTGGCTAAAGAAACAAATGTATTATAATTAGGCCAATTATCCTAGAAGTAGTTCATCAGCTTGTAGTGATAAAGGCCATTAATGAGCTTTGTCATTGACAGCATTACTTTCTAATCTTAATCCTTTTTAGGGTTATTAGTTTTAATGCTACTTGCACAGAGATAAGTTAATTTATACTAAAATTAAATTGAAAAATAGCAAGTAATGATTGTTATATTTGAGCCATAGCTTACAGAGTTTCTTTCTTGCTGACAGAACTTACTGAGGGCAGTGCAATAATTTCAAAACTTTTTGAGCAGGTTAAGATATAAAACAAGAGATAGTTGTTCTTTAAAGGAAATAATTATAACTATCCTTGAGGACTGTCACCTAGTTTACAATGTTATTTAATGAAGTGGTTGGTGGCTATTTTATTCACTTTTAGGTGTCAGCATTATATCTCCCATTAAGAAAAATTATTCAGAAAAGTCAACCTTTCAAAAAGATTCATGAAACATAATTGCATTACTTAGGATATTAAAGCATAGTCTTCCCAATAACCGTAGTTGAAAAAATTTGCTAGGGATTTGAAGTATTTTTGGCAACACATTTGTCTGATCCTCTACCTGATCCTCTACCCGATCCTCTAGGCGTGGACTTATTTATCCATCAGCATTTATTAAGCCACTACTTTTTGTATAGTTTTAACATTATCTGGGTTTACAGTACTGTGTGTAATATATGTAGCAATATCGGGTGACCTTATTCTCATTTAGTTAAGAAAGGTTTGGGATATTTTACCACTAATTTGTTGTGTGTGTAAGTGCATACACTCTCTTTTCTAATGTAGATTAAGAAATTCTTGTTTTCAAGTTCTAATATACTAATGCCTTATTTTACAAATGAATGTTAAAAATCTATCAAATTATTTTCCATATCTCTGGAGATGATCATATGCCTTTTCTCTTTGTTAGAAATTGTAATGGTTGATTTTAACACCTTTATGGAGATATAGTTTTGTTTTTGTTTTTTTAAACATTTTTAGTATCAGTGTTTATTATAGGAAGTAATTCTGCATAAATGAAAAAACCATATTTACATGCTTTGGGCAGTCCACTGGACTAGAAAATAGGAACTGGGTTATGGTCCTCCACTAGTACTAACTGCATGGCTTTGGGCAACTCACGCAACCTCTTTTGGGGCTCACTGCAATGTGCGGAGGCTGAACTATCATTTGGAAGGTATTTTTAAGTCTTTAAAAATGGCCTCCTACAAATGGGTTAAAAATAATTCCTCCAGTTGTGTTTACATTCCTAATTTGTAGACCCCGATCAACCTTATCAATTTCTCAAGATTTCAACTCTGGCTGGCCCTATGCTACATTTAGGAAATTATGAGACACAGTAAAATGAAAATAGGCTAAATCTATATACTATGTGAAAAGGATAAAGCATCACTGTGGTAAGACCTTGTTGCAACAAGTTACTTCTGAACAAAAGCCACACCAAGCAGTAGATTTATGCTACAACATGGAAAGCAAACCTTTCCAGCATCCCAGTAATCTTCTGGGACCTGATTGAACAATCAGAATGCTGACTTTGAACACCTGTCCTGTGTCACCTGCAGTGTGAGTTTCAAGTACATCCTGCTGGTTTTTGCTAGCACTTCTTTGGTTTGACCCAGTCCTCATAATATAAACATTTACCTGGCATAAATGAAGTTTTAATAAAAGGATTTAGTGACACTTAATGACAGCGTTTATAACAGTTTGTTAAAATCATTCCTGGGTCTGAGGCAGAGTGTGGATCACCAGCTCAAGCACTAAAAGATGTACTTCTTAGGGATGTCCCATTTCATCATTACAAAAGTGAACAGTAAAAATTTCAGCCTGGGAGGTCTTCCTACTTTTTACAAAGGAAGTAGCCACACATATTCTGATCTACAAAACACTAGATAGACAAATTTCAGGAGTGGTTTCAAACAAATGCTAAAATTCTGTTTCTAATGGTCTTTCATAATCTTCCTTTGTTTTCTTTTTTTTTATATTCAATATTTTTATTATAATATTGTGGGGTACAGTTAAGGGTTAGGTATACAAATATGCTTCGTTCAGGCACCCTTGTTGATAAGAGGTGTCTCACCATCCCCAGACAGATATTTACTACCATTAATCCCATCACCCTACCCCTCTGACTGACAGTGGTAGAGATATATAGTTTATAAACAATGCAGCACAGTTAAAATACACAATTTGATAAAATTTAATGTGAGTGAACACACATGAGACCATCATTATATCTATCACCCTCAAAAGTTTATTTGCAGCTTTTTGTTATTCTTCTTTTCCCCTGTAGTGAGAAATGACATGGTGGATGATTTTAACACATATCTCACAGTACTCATAAATAAGTGCAAAAAAAGTCACAAACTGGATTTGTGCAACATAATTTATATGTCAATTGACATATAAATTACCAAAACTAAAAAGTGAAGAATACATGCATTTTAAGCACATATAATACATTGACAAAATTTGCATTATGCTATACCATAAAGCAAGTTTCAATAGTCTTCATGTGACTGAAATTATATTGTGTGAGATATTCCCTCATAAAAATAGAGCAAAGCTAAAAATTGTTCACAAAAAACATAAATACTCAGAAATAACTGGAAATTTAGCAATACAATCCTAAAAAAATGAATTGATAAAAGATTAACTAACAATAGATATTAGACAATATTTTGGACACTGAATTTAGTAACAAAAAATACTATATATGAAAAGATAAGTGGATTAGAAACAAATAAAGAAGCTTGTCATTAACCACAAAAACATTTTTTTTACATAGACAGTAAAAAGTCCTAAGATATACTGTTATAATGAATAACTGAATTTAGCAACTTTATGGGATACAATGCTATTGCACAATTACCAATTATATTATAATGAAATAATGATTATGAAATAAGTTTAGAAAATATAATTTAACATAGCATAAAACTTATTTAATATGTAAAAGTAAATCTAAAATAATATACATAAGAACCCTACAAGCAACACACCATTTTATTGAGAGAAACTAAATATTTAAGTTAATAGTAAATTAAGAGTAAACTATGTTTAAAATCCAAAATATTCACTATTGTGGAGATGCCAGTTATCCTCAAATTGATTTATGAGGAAAACTATATTGGTCATATATTGCCAAAATAATGCCAAAAATTCCTCAAAATATAGTGACATAAAATAACTATCACCTGTAAAGCTCATTATTCTATGGATTGGCCTGTGGGTCTAGGTGGATACTGTTTATCTTAACTAGGTTCCAACAAGCTTCTACAGTCAGACACCTTTGCTTCTGGAGGTTGGCTGACTATTGGCTGGAGCACCCTGGCTCTGCTATTATGTTTGTATGGCAGGAACTGGTTTATGAGTCAGAGTGAAAGCATGCAATATCTGATCTCTTGGTCTTAGACTTGGACTGGCACAGCATCACTTAGGTGACTGCTACAGTGTTACCTCTACTACATCTTGTTGGCTATGTAAGTGGTGAAGCCAAGCCAGATTTTAGGGGAATAGAAACAGACTATATTTCTTTAAAAAAGAATTATTTTAAATATGCGGGATACAATTCAGGTTTAGGAATACAAATGTTCATTATGCAGATAACCTTGCTGATGAGGTGTGCCCCTCCCCTTCCTTGGCAATTTCCCACTACTGCTAATCCCACCCCCACCTTCCTCTGGCAGTTTCCCACTACTGTCAGTTCTTTTCTTGTAGTATTATGATAGTTGTTCAAGGTCCACTTATGAGTGAGAACATGTGACACTTGGTTCTTTGTTTCTGTAATAAATCACTCAGTATTATAGCCTGCAAGTCCATCCAAGTTGCTGCGAAGTTTATAATTTGGTCCTTTTTATGACTGCGTAATATTCCATCATGCATATGTAACACATTTTTAAAAATCCAGTCCTCTTTTGATGGGCAGCATGGTTGGTTTCATGTCTTTGCTATTGTGAATAATGCTGCAATAAACATGCATGTGCAAATATCTTTTTCATAGAGTGATTTGAGTTCCTCTGGGTATATTCCCAGTAGCGGGATTTTGGGGTCATATGGGAGGTCAATTTTTAGGTCTTTTAGGAATGGCCACACTGTTTTCCACAGAGGCTGAACTTGTTTAAGCTCCCACCAACAGTGCAGAAGTGTTCCCTTTTCCCCCACATCTTCTCTAGCATCTGTTGTTTTTTGAGTTATTGATGATGCCCATCTTGACTGGAGTTAGGTGGTATCTCAGTGTGGTTTTAATTTGCATTTCTTTGATGACTAGTGAGGCTGAGCATTTTTTCATGTATCTGTTGGCTGCTCGTATGTCTTCGTATGTCTATTCATATCTTTTGCCCACTTTGTAATGGGGTTTTTTGGGTTTTTTTTTTCTTTTTGGCATGTTTGAGATCCTTGTAGATCTCACAGACTGGGAAAACATATAACATCTCGGAACAAACTTTATATCTTGAATATATTAACTACAAAGTCACATTGCAATGGGTGAATTTAGAGAGATGGCTAATTAAGACCAAAATAGTCAATCTGTCACAAAACTTAATCAAAGTACCAGAAGTTTTTAAAATGTAAATTGACACCCTCATCATAGTAGTGACAGAGATGCATAAATATGGAAAAATCAATTGAGCTATACCCTAACATGCATATTTTACTGTGAATGAACAATAGCTCAAAACACTCACAAACAAACATGTGCTTGACTAAGAAGGCTAGGGGCAATCCCTTCAGATCCCCTCCCACTGTGGGAACTTTTCTGTCCTCTCAATAAATCCTGCTTTTTCAAAAAAAAGAAATCTACTCATGCATCTAAAGAGGCAGTCTTGAAGATGAACTAGGTTGGGAGGCTTATTTTACTTTATATTAAGACATAATCAATTTATAGTAATTAAGACAGTATAATGTTTTATGAAGAACAGAGAAACTGACAAATGAGACAATAGAGTTTGATAATAGACTCACGCTTACATAAACTTTTGATTTATCACACAGTTGGCAAGTAAAACAGTAGAAAAAGATATACTTTTCACCAAATTGTATTGAAGCATTTGCAAGTGTACATAGGGAAATAATGTAACATACCTTAGTCACAGCTCCATATAAGAATCATTTCTGGTGAATTTTTAATCTAAGTGTAAAAAATACATATATATATATGAAAAAATGCTCAGTCTCACTAATCAGAGAAACACAAATCAAAACTACCACGAGATACTAACTACCTCCAGTAGGGCTGGCCATCATTAATAAGTAAAAAAACAACAGATGCTGACGCAGGTGCAGAGAAAAGGGAATGCTTCTACACTGTTGGTGGGAGTGCAACCTAGTTGATCCTCTATGGAAAGCAGTGTGGTGACACCTAAAAGAACTAAAAGTTGACCTTCCGTATGATCTGGGAATATATCTGGAGGAACATAAATAGTTCTACCAAAAAGATACCTGCCCTCGCATGTTTATAGCCACACTATTCACAAAACAAAAACATGGAACTAACCATTATACCCTTCAAAAGTGGACTACATAAAGAAAAAGTAGTACATACACATGATAGAGTACTACACAACCATAAAGAAGAACAAAATAATGGACTTCGCAGTAAGTTGGATGGAGTTGGAGACCATCATACTAAGTGAACTATCACAGAAACCAGTAACTGAATACTACATATTCTCTCTCATAAGTGGGCCCTGAACGTTAATCACATTAGTACAAGAGAGGGATCAGCTGTTCCTGGGCACTGCTAGTGGAGGGAGCAGGGGCACGTAACAACACAAAGGGTACCTGGTTCCTTACCAGGGGGAAGTGAGGACCAGTTGGAAGCCCAGACTTCACCTGCATATATCCTACATGTGTAGTTAATCCTTACTTGTACTCCACATCTCTATAATAAAATACAATTTTTAAAAAAGAAAGATAATGAAACAACAAAACTTCAAGGAGTTAACATTACAGAATTTACCCATAATCATGAGATAGGAAAAGTTAAACTAGACTCAACTATCACTAAGTATGAAAAAAACTATTTACAAAGTGAACTAAATTATAACTGGAAACTTGTGCTTATCAAATAAAGAAGTAAAAAGTCATGTTTTAGATTAGGAGAAGATACTTGCAACATACATAAACATTAAAGGAGTCATATTCAGTACATTTTAAAAAGTCTACAAATCAACAAGAATGTATATAAAAAAACAACGAAAATCTCAGCAGGAAAAATGGAATATCCTCAAATGGCCAGTAAATATATAAAAATGTGCTCAATATCATTAGAAATCAGTGAATTGCAATAATTCTAGGTAGGATGTGGAAACTCATGGCAGGGTACCACAGTTATTGCAACTAAGAAAAAACATCTAAGTGCATTATAAATGTAATAATTTAAAGACATCATTGAACTATGTAAGCAATGAGAATTAGAAATTAAAACTTCAGAGAAAAGAAAATCTCTCTGAGGCAAGATAAAAATCTCCAATTTAAGACAAAAATACTTCCTTGGGGTAATTTCTTGTTTCTGGATTCAAGTTAAGGATACAGCTTGCTCAGGCAGAAAACTTCTGATAGGGGTTAAAGAAAGAAACAAACAATTTAACAGTTATTATTGTTAGCACGACAAATAAGGTTTTTTATGGTTTTTTAATTTTTGAGAAACGGTCTCTCTCGCCCAGGCTAGAGTGCAGCGGCATGATCACGGCCATCACAGCTCAGGGCTGTCTTGACCTCCTTTCATCTCAGCATCACAAATAGCTAGGGCTACAGGTATGTGCCACCACGCCCGGCTAATTTTGCAATTTTTTCATAGATATGAGGCTTTCCTATGTTGCCCAGACTGATCTCGAACTCCTGTGCTCAAACAATCCTCCCACCTCAGCCTCCCAAATTGCTGAGATTACAGGTGTGAGCCACTCCGCCTGGCACAAATAAGAAATTTGAGGGCACACAGGTCTTGGTCAGTTTTTTCCAAGGGACATTTGCTGGGTTCTGTTGCAGTCTCAGAAGCTTAGGGATTTCAGCCAAAGCTTCTGTAAGTCAGAGTATAATCTCCCCTGGTCTGTGAATTTGAAGAAGCAAAGATCTATGAATCTTGGGAAGTCTGAGGCCTGCACTGAACACAATTCCTGTTTTACCCCAAGACATTTTAATATTTTAAGGCATCTTGGATTAGAAGACAAGGAACCTGAACTGAGCTGGAAACTGAATGGCAGAGCATCGTCTCCTAAAGTTTTTATTCCCCTCAAGACTGAAGCCACTGAGACCTACTAGGCTCTGTATCATAATCTCAGGTAGGCTAATCCAAGGATTGGGCAAAGAGCAGATATAATTTAACTAAGGATCAAAAGAAAGGGCTGACACTATACACAGAAATGATCCAGATATTGAAAGTAACAGATAATGAATTTTTTAAAGAATATATGATCATTAGGTTTAAGGAAACAGAGAAAAAGGTAGATAGCATAAATGAATTTAAATAAAACACTGGAGTTTATATTAAAGAATCAAACTGGTATTCTGAAAATGAAAAATACAATATCCAAATTAAGAAATATGCATTGAAAAAAAAGATTAGTCACAGCAGGTGGCAGGAATAGAAAGACTGAAGACAATAGTTAAATAAGAAAATGTGCAAACAGAAACTGAGGCAGAGGAAAACATGTAGAGACAGATCAGAATTTAAGAGACATGGGCAAGTGTCAAGTTCTAACGAAGATCTTAGAATATGTTAGTACATAATTGAGCTACTTCCTTGCTTATATGTTTTGGATTGTATGCGTTTAAAATCTAACTTGTTTTTTAACGCCATAAAACACTAATTTGTAAACAATTGTTTAGATGTATCCATATATTTACTACTACCTGCTTTACAATGCTTCTTTCATCTAATGTACATTTTTAGATAGTCTATCAATAAAAGTCTTTAAACAGCAAAAATTTTTTAAAAATTCATCACCTTATCCCACAATCTAAGGTTAAATATATTTCTAGTATTGCAATTATTTTCTTTCAGTATTTTGATAATACTGTTAAGCTGATTTCTGTCTTCCTTCGACATTTTTGAGACTTTAGCGCTGTTTATTGTTTGTATTCTTGTAATTTTTTTTCTCTGGTTAGTTATATTTTCCATTACCTTGGTACTCTATGCTTTAATTATGACATGTTGTTATAGAATCATTTTATTGTTTTAGTTTAGTTTATATTATTTTCAAATTTAGAGTATGCACATTTACTTAGTCATTCTGAATCTGGTAATATATTTTCTCATAAATTTTGGAAAATTGTTAGTAATCTTTTATAAATATGAACCCTTCTAATTTGAAATTTCCTCCTTAGAACTGCATTTGTCCCTATTTTAGATCTTTTCACACACGTGTAGCTTAATATTTTTTATATATTTTTTCATGTCTATATATCTGCAGTCTGCTGATTATGAGATATATAATCACTTTATTATTTTTCTTTTTTTCTGTGCCTAATCCCCTATTTAAATTGTTCATTGATTTTCTAATTACATATGTAGCTATATATTATGTACATAACATTAAAATTAAAATTACATATATATACAAATAATTTTTAGAAAATATATTATCTTATTTTACAAATATGTCTGTTAATAGTTACTTATGCCTTCCTTATACATATCATATAGTCCTTAAATGTCATAAAATATACTTAAATGCAATATTCTCTACCTAGTAAATTAGGAATTTGCTGTCATGTATTTGATATGTATGTTTTTCTTCATAATCTCTATTCATAGTGGTTTGTTTCCTTGTTATTAAATATTTTTAATTTACTCCTTTGTTGTTTTTGCTATTGTGAAGTCACTCTTATTTAAATCTCATCTGCGAAAACTTTTTCAATCATGGTGCTAAATTATGTTTCCCTTCTACTCTTAAACTAATTTTCATTTTTGAGAAGAATTTAATCACACAATATTTAAATTTGTTCCCTGACCTATATAGAATAATGTTTTTGTTTAGCAATTCTCAAAGTCATTGTGTACGTGTTTGTGTACATATGTGTATGCATATGTATGAGGAGGACAAAAAAACCTGAAATTTATTTATAAAAAAATGTGTATTTATTCTTACATGTTTAAACTTCAATTACCTTTGAAGTACTCTCTGTTTGATGTAATACACCTACTGAGATGTTTTTTCCACTGCTCAAAACAGTTTTTTAACTCATCAGTTTTGATGCCTTTTAGTTCTTCTGTCATTTTTTGTTTTACCTCTTTCACATTGACAAAATGTTTCCCCTTGAGGACTTTTTCATTCAGGGAAAAAAAAAAAAGTTGCTGGGAGCGAGGTCAGGTGAACAGGGAGCATGGGACATAGGGTTCATGCCATTTTTTAAATCAAAAACTGCCGAACATTCAGTGAGGTGTGGGCAAGTGCATTCGTAAATCATCAATCATGAAATGGGCAAACGTGTTGAAAGAGTCTCAAAAAAAAAAAAAATTTACTGAAGTCAAACACAGCTTTTCACAACAACTAGATGGTACACTGATGCTAATGGGTTCCTAGAACTCTTAACTGTGGGGGGTGGGGAGGCTATACAAGAAGCCTGCCCTCCATAAAACAATTCCATGTTTTTTGGGGGAGAAATCCCCTCTTGTACACACACATGCAACATACACACACAATTTTACACATATATTTGTTCCTTAATATTTCACCCATAGCCAAAGGTAAGATAGTCAGCTACCTTGCCCATCTCTCTCTGTGTTATATTTCCTTCAGTTCACCAATGGCATTGGCTTTTATAAATGCTAATATTGAGGTCTGTATCAAACCACTTACATTGCAAGGGTCCCAGGCTTTGTCTCCAGTCTATTACAGAAGGACAGACTTAAGAATTCAACTCTAGGCCATCAGAGAACATCAGATACTTCTGGATATATGCCATAATTTGTCCTCAGCAATGTTTTAAATTGCTTTTTTTCTCCATCTTTATCTTCTGAAAATTACCTTATTTCACACTATATCTTTCATTTTATGCAGGATTTTTTATGTATCCTGTATCAAGAAAATTTCTCTGGTCATCTAGGCCACCATGTTATTAGATCTGAAAATCCAGTTTTGTTACTTTAAAAGTCATAGCTGTCAAAAACAGAAATCTAACATATAATTTAAAAATACAGGAAAAAACACTGCACAATAACTTCTATTTTTGAGTTCCACACTCTCCCTTCACACAAACATAAACTATAGTTTAAATGAGTACTTAATTATACACTGGTAAAGCTGCTAGCAAACTTGGCAGACGTTCTACTTTTAGAAGCACTCTACATAGATTTATATATCACATTTTACATAATGAAGACTTCTTTCACACCTCTTACCAAAAGCAAAGTAATAATAATGATAATAATAAGCTTCTTAAAAGAAGGATGGGGATAGATTAAGAACATTAGTGATCTGTGACAAGGAACAAGTAAAGAGTGTTGCAAGTTAAAGAGTGGAGAGTAAACACATTTTCTGATACAAGGTAAAAGACTTAAAATTTTGCAGTCCTAATGAAATCATAAGTACATGGTGATTAAAGAACCGTCCCAGTTTCCCTGCATGGTTGAGAGGTATGCACCAAATCTAAACATATGGCTCAACTGAATAGCCTTTCTACTGAATTGTACCCATGTGGGACTTCAGGTATAGCTGTGCTCAACTTCCCAATTTTGAAATTAAGATACAATTTTAGACCACTGTTTGAGAAATTGAGCACTTGGGTAATGTTTCCTATTTTTCCTGTGGTTTAAAATGAAATTGTCAGAAAAGCAGAACTTCATACTCTTACCCTAGTTTCTATTTGTTTTGTCAGTTTGTTTGTTTGTTTCTGAGAATTCTAACTTGTTCAAGAAAGCCTCATTGTTTTTTCATCAGCCTGTGTGAATGTAGTTAATTCTGCCTAAATACTTATGTATGAGGCAAGATGCCTTCTTTACAAAGTTGTCTTTTATGCAATGTATAGGCAACATGAAGAATATTTTCTTTCCGTTAGGTAATTACTGCAAGGTGACTTTATGGCAATTCTGAGTGTAGCCCTTAAAAAGACTGAGAGCTTCATGGTTTCTTGGAGACTTGAGCCACCATGTAAAGTGTCTTATTGCCCTCCTGCAGAGATGATATGGAAAATTCCTAAACCTCCAAATGGCAAGGAGGGAGTCTACCTGAGATCAGCATTAGAGACAATAGCCATATGGTTGAAGTCAACTTGTACCCTCCAGAGAAACCCAACTGTGAACTAAACAGCACTGAATGATCCCAATGGGATACATATGGAGCAGAAGAATTGTTCATCTAAACTTTGCCCAAAGTCCTGACCCATAAAACCGTGTGACTTAATAAAGTTGTTATGTGGAAGTAGTGTGTTTTACAGCAATAAATCAGGGGACAAATGTTTAGCAGAAATTATTTCATTTGTAAATAATTGATAAATATAATTATCTTGGATATAGAATTTCAGCAACTACGTTGTTCAAGAGAGAACTAGAAATTGGAGCTAGATTACTACATTTGGAGAAGGCCAGCTCATGGGATGAGCAGAATTCAAGCCAAACAGCAAAGATGCTCCCTTAAATGATAGGATGATGATGATTAATCACATATACTTGGTTTTTAATCCAACAATTATTACTGGGAAAATCAACTTGCGGAATTAACGTCTCCAAAATGAAATTCATCCCGGTTGCTGATAGAAGTGGGTAATGTATATGCTGGTAAAATCCAGGAAGGAACCCCCTTTCAATGTAACTTCAGTTCTGATTATGTTATCAAGTAGAGATTTGTAACCAAGGAGCTTCATTTGAGAGATAATTAACTTGGGAATTGCCATGCTCTGTTTAATAATATTCGTTGCTATTATTAGCTCTCAGTTACTACAAGTGAGACAAGATGTGGGGACATCTGTACAAGTAATAGGTCAAAAAACACTGTACCACTTATTAAGCTATTTTCACTCAATTCAAAATTCACCCATTCTCCAGAGTTATCTCTGTGATGCTGAGGCTAAAATCTATAAACAATTTCCTCAGCTGGCTTCTGCTATTCTATACCAGTAGGGGTATTAGGTGAAAGAGGAAGAGATTAGTTCCTTCTTGGTTAGCTTTATGGCACCTTTAATGAGCAGATGAGCAAACAGTTCTTCAACTTGGCAATAGCAGTTGGTTCAAGCAGCAGTTGGACCCAACTTCAGCTTCTTTCAGTCCTCCAAAATTTTTCTTCTCAGAGATACCAGCACAAGTCGGAGTTATCTGTTATCTTTCTCTCTTTCTCTCTCATCACAGTGTTTTCTTCATTTTTTTTTCCACTTTTCAGTACCTGTTTAACTTTCTCTTTCCTGGACTATACTAACTGTTATATAAAACACCAGCATAGCTAGTTCTCACCAATATAATAGCAGAGGTGTATAGTTAAGGTTGTGTGTACCTTCTCTTTCAGTTTCTCCAATCTGCTAGCTAAATTATACAAGGGTGATATTGACACCACATATAGAATATAATGGAACCATAGCATGGAAGGAGCTTAGTCCCAGAATTTCTCTGTAGAGCAGACTCCCTCACCTTCCTCTGTTTCCCACTGTTGGATTCTGGTAAATGAAGATACACACACACACACACACACACACACACACACACCCTAAATTTAATTGTTTATAGCTACTGAGATTCTGTATTGTTTGTTTCAGTAGCCAGCATAGCTCTTCCTTATTAATAACTAAATAAATACATAAAATAATATTAATGCGCTAGTCAATTGATATTTATTAATTACAATTATATAATTATATGTAATTATTTATAGCTACATTACAATTACTTATAAATTAGTATCTTAATTAATTTTTTAAAATTTATTTATTTATTTATTTAAAATATGTGGGGTACAATTCAGGATTAGGTGTACAAATGGTCATTGTATAGGTAAAGTTTGGGCCCGACTTTGCTCCCCACTTCGCTTTAGCTTGAGATCAGTTACCCTTACTGATGAATTGTGCCCCTCTCCTCCCTTCCCCTGGCAGTGTCCCACTACTGCCAATCCCTTTCTTCTAGTATTATGATTATTGTTCTGAGTCCACTTATGAGTGAGAACATGTGGTACTCAGTTCTTTGTTTCTGTGATAGATGACTATTACAGACACTAAATCCATCCAAGTTGCTACATAATTTGATACTGGAATTGAAGAACCACTGCAAAAAAAAAATGTTTTAATGTGCAACATTAGCCCAGTGATTGAAAGGAGTCTGACAACACATAAAACAAGATGGATAGCTCTTGATCCCTGTCGTTCACATGCAAAGTATTTGGTAAATATTTTACCTGCAATAACTTGGAAGACAAACGGTTACTGAACTGGAGAAAAGAGGTTGGGAAAGATCATCTTAATATGTGTGGGTGGACGATATATAAGAAGGAGAGAGAAAAGTTTAGAAGCAAAAATGAAAGAATAAAGAAAGAACAGATATTTGGGACTTGAAGTACCTAAATAGCAGGTGATATAATTTTAAGTATTGTTTTGCTGACAAAAACTAGTTGATATTTTTTATTTCAATAAAATGATCAAGTTTGGAATGTGCTCTATTCAGGCCTCATCTCCTCGAGGTAGCTTAAAAGAGAAAGGAAGCAGGGAAGTAAGACTACCTAAGAATTCTTTCAGAAAAGAACTTTTGACATGGTTACTCACACATAAACTGGCTAGAAGTAAATAAATCTGAAACCTAATAAGGTTTTGAGGTTATTATGTTGCCAAAGAACACTAGTTTCCTCTAAATATTCTGGAGTTGTTTATTTATTTATTTATTTATTTATTTATTTATTTATTTACTTTTCTTCAAATCTTAAAATAGACTTCAGGAGGAAGTGCGCTACAAAAGATACATAGGTGCTAAAAAAAGACCCCAGTACTAATTTCTGATACGTCTGGGAAAACAATAAATGTAAAATAACATCTTGAAAGTATGTTGTCTTTTACCTAAAATCTCCCAGCTTTTGCTTTTTAAGAAAGAGATTCTTTAAATGTCAACTCGGTCAAGTCAATTGTATTGTTCAAGTATATTATTTATTTACTGAATCATTTGTCCAACTATTCTACTAATTATAGAACAAAAGTAATTAACTCCAATAGCTTAATTGTGAATTTTTCATTTCTTGACGTCTTCCTTTGATAGTTTTTACTTTATGTATATTGAGGCTTTCCTATTAGATAATGTAAACATATAAGATTATTATATATTTCTGGTGAACTGTCCCTTTTTATCACTATAGAATGCCTCACTTTATTTTGGACTATAATTTGTATTCTAAAATTTACTTCGTTTTCTTATTGCTATAGTCTGCCTGCCATATCTTTTTCTACTTTTTTTTTCAACTTAGCAGATAGACAGCATGGAGTTCAGTCTCTACTTCTTTTTTAAAATGTGGTTTGAAGTTGTCTGCCTTTTAATCATAAAGTTTGGACCATTTATACTTGAAATTACTAAACATTGGAATTTATATTCCTCGTCTTGGTGTTTGATATCGGTTAGCACCATCCGTGCTCTATTTTTTCTTCCTCTTTCCCATCTTATTTTTGTTTTCAAATAAAATGCTCAATTTATTTGTTTTCATATATATATAATATATATATGGAATATTAGGATTAAATCTTTCACTTCATTTTATCATGAATGTTCTCTCATTAAACACATTTCCTCTAACTTTATGTCAAAGGCATCAGTTTACCCATCCTGTTGATGGGATGCATCAGAGAGAAGAAACCACTAGTACACTATTAGGCATCCTCATTTACATCCATAAATCTAGGGGTTAATCCTATACATTGTCAATGTGAGTATCTCATTTTATTCGCTATAATACCAAGAAATGTATTGCTTACTTTCAATCTTAGTCAAGTGTTGCTCTTCATCAACTACTAAATTTCCTTGATAGTTCAGTCTAGTATTTCTGTTAAAGTATAAAATTCAGTCAGGATAGTATAGCTTAAAATTCCTGAGAATTTCTTCTCCTCTTTTTATATAATTTTCCCAAGGATTATTTTATCTTTTATTCCATTACTTCAATGATCATATGCTGATTACTATCAAAAGTATATAACTCAGTCCCAGACCTTTCTTCTGAACTCCACTCATATTTCAAAGGCCTCCTAGACAATCTCACTTGGATGAATGTAGCCACCACACACACAGCATATTCAAATAAGAGCTCATTATCTTTCCTTTAAACCTGCTCCTCAAATCCCTTATTTCAATTAACGGATTTGTCATTCACCTAGTGTCCTCAGGTATTAAAGTTATAGTTATGTGGCTTTTATTATTTCCATACTTGTATACTCAGCTGATACTTAATTACTGTTTATGCTATAATTCTGATAATTCCCTCTCCTTTGTTTCCTACTTACCATTTCCATAGACCACACCACATGCAGGCCTTTATTTTTTACCTATATCACCTCAATTACATCTTAACATGCATGTCTGTTGGTAAGCTCTCTTTACTTTCCATCCTCAATACCCACCAGTATTAGTATCACCTGGAACTGGATCCCAGGCATACCCCAAAATTACTGGGTAAATATTCTGTAAGTATAGTCCAGGAATCACTGGTGATTCTGAAGCATGTTTAAGTCTGAGATCCACTGCCATACACTAACAATAATATTAAACCTCCTTTCACCAGTATACATTGTAGTGATTGCCAATATTCCTCTTCCCACTGAAGCTTCAGATTGAATAAGAGCCATAGCACTATGGAGAAAATATGGAATTTGCTCTTAATTTTTATCTTAACTATGTCAATATTTTAAAATTAAATCCCACTGTATCTTTGGCTTTTTATTATTTTAACAATTTTTTAGATGAACCCTTGTAGATGAATCAATGTATAAGTGCACTTTTGCATCAAATTTAAGAACATATATTCTACACTAAAAGTCAGCAAATTATGACCTAGGCACTGTTTCAGGCATTGAGAATATGATGAACAAATGAAGCAAACTTCTGTCCATAGTCATTGGGACATACATTTGAATAAAGAGGAGCGTTGCTCATTCAGGCATACCAGTAAGCAATCAATGAGACAATTTCAGAATGTGTTTATACTGTAAACAAAATTAAGCAGATGAAATGATAAAAAGTGATTGTCGGGGGCAACACTGTTTGGTTGTGTGTTTAAAATGCCTCTGTGAGAAGATAGCATTGAACTGAGAAAAAAACAAGGCATGCAAAGTCCTCAGGGGGAAAAAGGACCTTGACCTGTCCTAAAAAACATAAGGATGACCTGTGTAATTGTGGCAAAGTAAGTACTGTGAAGAGATGAGACTTCTGATCAATGATAAACTGTATTCTTTCATTTCCACTGTGTCTCATAGAAGAAAGTGGTATTGATTAAAGGTTGCTTACTATTCTTTTGTGTGTTAATGATTTATGTTGGTTGCAGTGCAAGCATAAATGATTTTTACATCAATGCTGAGAAAATTAAGAACTTATGATTAAAATGAAAAAAAGAAAGGCAAGATTTATGTCCCATCGAGATGCCAGGTTGAAATATTGCTTCTTAGTCATCTCCACCTCTATCCCACCATTTAAGGTGGCAGAGTTAAACCAGATCTTGAAACACCCTGCACTCGGTGACATAAACAAGTATAAAACAAAACAAACCCCCAAACTCCGACTACCAGTGATCAAGCATTGCAAAGGACTGTTGACTTGAACATGGGAAAAAATTTGGCATAGATGTATGGTGGAATATTAAAAAGAAAGGATATTTTGATACATCCTTCAACATGGGTGAACCTTGAGGACATTATGCCAAATGAAATAATTCAGTCACAAAGAGACACATGCTATGTGATTTAAATGATATGAGGTATCTAGAATGGTCAGATTCATTGATACAGAAAACAAAATGATGGTGGTCATGGACTGGAAGGAGAAGAAAATGGAAAGTTGTTGTTTAGGGAATATAACATTTCAGCTTTGCAAGATGAAAAGATTTTGAACATTGGTTGTGCAATAATGTTAATATACATCACACTCCGGAGCACTGTACACTTATAAATGGTTAAAATGGTAAATTTTATGTTATCTGTTTTTTTATGAAAATGGAATGTGTATGGAAACTACACATCTCCATGAAAAATGAAAGGATAAAAAATGTAAGGATAAAAAAATCATTGAGAGAAAAGAAACAGTGTCAACATTGCAGATCAAGTAGAAAAACTAGGTATTTTTTACTTGTTAAGACCACATAAAAATGTCATTCAGATTTAAAGGATTTATTGCTCCTTAGGTGGGATAAAAAGATGAAAAACATTGAAAATCTTGCCCTCTGCAACTACTTGGATTGAAAGACTAATTAAAAAAATGTTTTCCCTGACTTTTAAGAAAGGGCAAATGCTAAATACTCTTACACAGATTTGTGTCTTCCCCTTTCAAGTTTGTTGAGAGATGGCAGCTTGAAATGAGCAAAAAGCAACAACACAGCAATTTATGATTTGACTCTGCTTTATGGTTTAAGGGCAAGTTCACTGCTGTTCTTATTTGATATGGTGTTATTAGTCCCACTTTAAAGATAAGCACATTGAGGGTCAAGAGATTGAGGAAATTGTGGTAAGAATGACAACCAGAGAAAATGAATACTTGCATATTCCTGTCACAGTCTAAAATCTGAGTACATGATATTACAGCGTATCTTTATGAATTTTTTCTATACATTTCATTAGAACAAATCTTCTCTAGGAAACTATACATTCTAGGGAAATCAGAGTATGAAATACGCCAATTCATGGGAAACTGCTATCTATAAATTCAGTTAAACTATTTCTTTTCCACATGGCCCACTCAGAGAGTTCTTTTTTACTGCTTTCCTCAGTATTGGCTATCGTCAAAGTATTCATAAATGGCTGTGCTGCAGTAGACAGAGGGTCTGCCTTAAATTTATGAGAAGTCCTGGATTCATTACCTAGCTCTGCACTTGCCAAGTATATTAGTGTGGGCAAGACACAATCACTACAATTGAGTTCTCTCATCTGTAAAATGACTTTATGTACATCATAAGGTTGTTGCAAACAGTAAAATGAAGTCACATAGGTGCCAGCACTCTGAACAATAAAACACCATACTAACGTAGGCTATAATTGTCATACTAGGTCCCCATAAATCTGAGAGTAAGGACCTTAACCAAGAATCAGGGAACTCAAAGAACGTTGTTTTTAGCCATTGAGAAAATAGTCATTCAGTGTGTCATCTCTTAAAGTAAACCAATCAGATATTAAAATATGAGGATATTTCTTTAGTAAATAGTAAGAAAATGTGAGTCTTCTACTCCAAAATATTCAGTTTCCTAGGTGTTCATTTCTTATAGAGAAATATTTCTTTCTTTAATTACAAGAAAAATAAATTAAAATAATAGAGTTTCATAGTTGTATCTATACATATTCTATTTATCTATAACAATTAAATAATGAAAACCCCTCATGTTGAAAAATTTGGTATGACTTAATGTTGGAAGATCAGGGGCCAATCAGGATTATAATCATTTCTACAGATTTCTTTTGTTGCTGAGTCAAGGTATCACTCTGTTACCCAGGCTGGAGTGCAGTGGCACGATTACAGCTCACTAAAACCTCAAACTCCTGGGCTCAAGTGATCCCCCTGCCTTAGTCTCCCAAGTAGCTGGGACTACAGGCACTCACTACCACATCCAGTTTTGTTTTTTTTTTTTGTTAAGAGGAAGCCTTGTTTTGTTGCCTAGGCTGATCTGTAGGTGACTTTGATCAAGCTCTTACATAGTTATATTTATTTTTTTAATTTATTAAAATATGGAATAATTTGTTCCTGTCTTAGTCTGGTTTCTTCAAAGACAGTGCCTGAGACATGGATTTGGTGCTGTTAGTTTAAGCAAGAAGCAATCATAGGAAGCAAAGTGAGTGAGATAATGGAACCCGTGCAGGGAAAAAAGATAAAAGATGCATCCCTGAGCTGGTTTCTGTGGTGGATTGCTAACGCTCAATTGCCCTGGGCATTGTTCAAGGAATCATGTAGAATGCATTTTAGATGATTCTTCCAACAAAAGGAAAGCTGACGCTACCCACTGATTCCTATTCCCCATTGGTTCCTCCCAATTTGCATCTGCATGTAGTCAGAGTGACTTTCTAAGGCTTCAGGGGCAGTATAAAAGGCAGGAAAGCAGAAAGACATCATAGCATGTATGAATCAGGAGGGGCTGGCAGAGTGTATGAGAACAGATGCACCGATTGTATGGTGCAAACACAAAAATATTTCCTAGCTTATTGTTGCCATAAAGACTAAGTACATTAATATATGGTTGTATTTTGAATGTGCTTAGCACATTTTAAAAATCATAAATAGCAACCAGGGCTTTTAGTAAACTAAGAAATTCATTCATGGGCATTACTAGTTTGTAGGAATTTTGATTTGACTCTCTGATACTTTTTTATTTTCCGAGACGTCTCTTCTGTATTCTACTGCTAAGTATACCTTTTTATGCTTTGCATATATATGTCTGTGTGGCATCATAATCATTCTTTCCATTCATTAGCATATTTTTATTATCTATGTTGTCTTATTTAAATGGCAACCTGTTTGAAATAGATCGAGTGCTTCATTCAATTTTGCTTAATTGTGTGGACCTAAAATGATCTTATGTATAGGAAGAAGCTTAATAAACACTACACATCTTAGCATGCTTTTAAAGTGAATGTCTTTCAATTGCCCTCACCACAGAGTTTTACTAGTGTTTAAAACACATGGCCTTATTACTTCAATGAAAATTCAAATTCATGGCTCCCATTAGCATTGTAGAGAATTTCTGGCCTAGTTTCCCTGGATATTAATGGAAGTTCAAATTTTTAATGAGCTTAATAGGGAAGAATTTTGGTATTCAAATAAACTACTGCCCCTTTTTTATTATACTGCTAGAGAGAAAACAGTCATCATTACAAACTGGTCAGATAATTTCAGAGACTTAACTGTTAGAGAAGCCATTAGCACATCCATAAACAACAAAAGTGCAGTCATGTTTTGTGTATTTTCAACACAAAATTTAACTTATTGGACATAACTGTCTCTTGTTTTCTTCTTAATTTATTGATATTTCACTCTGATTCACTTTTCTGTTTCCTCCTTATCTCATTGGTTTTTAAATATCAGACAATATCACAACTCAATCTTTGTCTTCTTCATCAATCTACATTCACTTTCCAGTCCAGCCTTCTCTTCTGAATGTCAGAAGCATGTAACTGAATGTGTTCCAGATATCTCCACTTTGATGGTGTGGTAGATTAAAGAAAACTAAACATAAATAAACAAAGGTACCGAATCCTCCTACCTTTGCATCCCCCTTTGCAAAGCAGCATTCACATGAAGGCTCCATCAAGAGGACAAATCTTTACCCCCTTGAATCTGGGCTACAATTGTGACTTGGTTTTAGCAGTTGCATGCAGTGAAAGGGACATTATAGGAGTTGCAAGCTAGGACTCAAAAGACTTTGCAGTTTCTACTCTCGTTTCTTGCTGCTCTGAGATTTCCATATTAAGGAGGGGAAAAAAGCAAGCCTGGGCTAGCCAGTTGAAGGGCAAAATCATGTGGACAGAGAATCCATTCTATCAGAGATCTCTTAGATAAACTGACCCACAATTAATTCACCAGCATATCACAGTGAGTGACCCTCAATGAGGCCAGCAGAACTATTCAGCTGGGTTCGGCTCAATTTGCTGACAAGGAGATTCATGACCAAACAGGCCATCAAGTGTTGTAGTGGTTGGTCACATAGCAATAGATGCTTAATACTGATGTTGAACCAAATATCACTAATGAAACATATAAAAATGGACTTTCTTTTAATGCCCTACATCCAGTACTTCACAGTTTTTCCTTTATTAGTAATCGGTTATTTCAACCTTCTAATTTCTCAAGTCAGAAAATTCATAATCAACCTTGTAAAAAAATTTTTTTCATCTTCAAACCATCAGCAAATCCTGACAACTCTTTCTTAATGTCAAAAGCCAAACCACTTCTCATTAGTCTCCATTGGTTTTATTCTGATTCAAGACATTATCATCTTTTACTTGGATTATTGCAATTAACTCCTTAATTGTTTTCCTGCCTTGCTTTGATCCCCTGCAATCTATTTTTCTAGCAGCAATAAGAGCAATTTGTAATAATAAATTATGTCATGTCATTTCTCTGATAAAAAATAATTCAATGAAATAGTTTTGTGGTTCATCTAAAAGTTAAACATACAATTATCATTTGACCCACCAATTTCACTCCTAGATATATATCCAAGATAATTACAAAGAGAGGTTCAAACAAAAACTATAGATGAATGCTCATAGCAACAATATTCATAATAAATGTTTCTATTGAAAAGAAAAAAATAAGAAAAGGTGTAATATCTGCATTCCAACCCATAGTAAGAGGGGTGTTACTGGATATATGCCTGGGAAAAAAAGCTAGAAATTATTGCTAGTTTAAACGAGAATTCCATATAATTTACAAGCAGTTATACTCCAAGCCCACCTCAGGGTGTAGACTTAAATAGGTATTAATCATTTCATATGTGTCTTGTCTCTCTATTTGTCTTCTACCTTTTTGTCTGCTTTACTGATAAAGACACTATATAAATTCCCAAGATACTTATTTGTTTCTTTGGACCAAAAAAACTGCTTGCTTCCATACTTCAGTAAGTACATCAAAGATTATCAGTAAGTCATTTGTAGACAGGTAATAAACCAGTACCAAACTCAGGAAGAATGATGGTTCTGGTACCTACAAGGACGGGATTTAGAAGGACTGGAGTCGGTTATTTTCAGGGACCTCCTTCTATCTAGAAACTTTCCTCCACCTCTAGGACAATTTACTCTGCTTGACTAGATATCCAGAAGCTCATGCTGTAATTTAAAATAAGTATTATTTGTTGCATGTGTCCAGTTTCTCCTATAGGTTTTAAAATCTCTTGATTAAACAACATCTTGAAGTCGTTCTTGTGTATGGTAGAGGTTATATAACATTCTGTTTATTAACAGAGCTGTGCTTTAACTTCAGGCCTGTAGCTGATCTGAATGCTGATCGCTGTACCACCTATGAGATCTCTACACAGAGAGAAGAGCAACTAATTTGCTACTCATTTGCAACTACTTATTTTGTGTATGCATGTACAGGTCGATTTTTCTTGAAAAGTACACATTAGGCTTAGTTTGATCATTTTCCCCTTGCTTTCAAATTCCTTTGAAAGAAAAGTCAGAGAAAAGTATCTTCATCAAGCTTTTAAACATGTGTGCTATAGACACAACAGGTAATTTTCTCAAGGATTTAGCTCATGATTGACTTCCAAATATATATGAAAAACAGTATACAAGTTGTTAAGGCAAAGGAGCAAAAATATCTTATCATATAGCCACTAGGCATCTGATAAAGATTTAAATAAATAAATAAACATAAGAGTGACTTTTGGCATAACAACTAGGCATTCAATAAATATTTGCTGAATGGATAAATGCAAATATATGCGAGTATTACTTTGGTATATTTCTGTTGATCAGAGACTGAGTTCTGACTTTCTTCTTTTCATGTACATTAACTATTCTCTGGAACAACTCACACTCAGAAGCTAGTAACAAATATCTACAGATCCATGAACTCACTAATTTATCCACTCAACCACTCAATTATGTATTTGTTCAACAAATGTAGTCAATGAACACATATTCACAGAGCAATGATTATGCCAAGCACTATTTTGAGTGTTTGAAATCAAGACGCGTGAACCAAACAATAGCAGTGTGGCATGACACCTGTTAAAATGAGAGAAAGTACAAACTATGGAATCTCATAGTAGAGATATCTAATCCTCATTTGGGGAAATCAGGTCAGGCCGTCAGGAACAAGTAACATTTTAGCTGCAGTCTGCAATAGGAGTAGGATTTAGCCAGGTGAGTAAAAGTATTGGTTGGAAAAGTTTGTCTCAAACAGAAGAACAGATGAAATAACACAGATTTGGGCACATTGGGGTATCAAAAGAAATTCAGTATGACTACAACACAAAACCCTATGAGGGCTCAGTGTTTAAACTGGACCTCTTTGGCCATAAACAAGGGACTTTACAAACTTTCCTAAGTATGGTCTTTATATAGAAGTTCTTAGGGTTCTGAAAAAGAAGAGCATTGGTGACGAGCAATTCACATTTAAGTCTGCTTATTATTATTGCTCTTATGGCTAGGTATTCTTAATTTCTAGACCCTCTCTGCATGGCTAGGCCTCCCTAAATAGGATCTTCTCCATTAGCTTGCTGGATCTTCTCACCTGGGCTAAAAGTAACTTGCTTAAACATTGAGAATCCTTCCTTGTCTAGTCTGGAAAACTGTGCCATGACAAAATAACTAGGCTTCCACTGAGATAGGTGAGGCGTGCAGCTGGAGATTTCAGAAGAAGATGTACGGGATAGGGGGACATGTTTCAGTTAATGCATACTCTCAGAGGAGTCAAGCATCTATGAGAATTGTCTGGTTAAGATAAAGAATTATCAGGGGCATAGAAAAGTATTTGCAAATCGGAGGCAGCATCAAAGGCTTTGGGTAGGACAGGACATTTACAGTAGTTTGGGTTGACCATGCAATGGGAAGATGGAAGGCCTGGGAGTTGATATTCTGGTCAATGAGTGGTGAACACAGGGATGGACACTGTGGTGGATAAGACTCAAATTTCCCCTGAAGTAGGGCAGAGTCTGGGCTTACCTCACCCAGGTTCTGAGAGCTGGCTTTCAGAAAACCCAGAAACTGCTCCACACAGTATTAGCTCATTGCTGCATGAAAAGAAGCCTTTTGGAAAAGATATCTTTAACTTTATTATGGTAATATGTGGCCTTGCTAATAACTACATTATTAAAAGAAAAACCTTGAATTTACTTTACTAAATGTACATAATAGGAAAGTTATTGGCAAACGTCAGTGTTTTTATAAACATCAAGAAACTTTTGTGTTATGACTAATAAATTAGTAGGTTCACTGGTTAGAGGATAAGGATACTGAAAATCATCAATTGTCTTGCTTCTTTGTGTCCCCATGGCTAGATGCAGTGCCTGACCCAATATAGGAGCTCAGCATATGTATGTCAAATGATTCTCTGAATGAATTAACTACTTGGTCAATTAATTTTATATTTTTACTTAAACTATGCTCAGGGAAACATTGACCTTCTAGGGAACCTAATGACATCTAAGACTCCATCAACAAATGATTGGAGTAATTAGACATCTAGCCTAAACCTTCAAAACGTTGAATTAAAAACATAAAATCTATTGGGAAGCTAAGGCTGGAGGATTACTTGAGGCCAGAAGTTTGAGACCAGCCTGGGCAACATAGAGAGACTCTGTCTCTAATTTTTTTTTTTTTAGAATTACCCAGATGTAGTGGTGTGCATCTGTAGTCCCAGCTACTTGGGAGACTGAGGAGTGAAGACCCCCTGAGCCCAAGGAGTTGAAGACTGAAGTGAACTATGATCATGCCACTGCACTTGACCCTAAGCAACAGAGTGAGACCCTGGAATCACAGGCTACTAAGATGAGATGAACATGCATTATAGCGTGTGCATATAAACCTGCCATGCAGAGGTACAAAGCAACAATTCCTCCATCTATCTTGCTAAGTTGCATTTAGGAAAACCATAGTTGTCTAGCACACACACTGCAGCTGCCCTACCATGGGAGTTACAGGCAGTGATTGTTTGTATGGAACCACTGCAAATACCTTGAGTCAAGCGCAGGTCATCTAAGGCAATCTTTAGGACTGTGACCACTGGAGCAACATGACATAGACATTTCAGGAGAGTGAAATGCCTTCATTGCTGGCAATCCTTTTGTGCTATTCCAATGGGATCACTGACTCTGACAAGAACCTGTTTCCATTCCTTTCAATGGAGGACAATGTCAGAAGGAAGAAATCATAGATTTTACAGAGAGTGAGAGGAGGAGCTTTATAAGTTTTTGTTCTACTCTTTAAGTCAGTCTTAGTGCCAAGCAGTAGGTGGAGCAAGAACAAAGGTTTGGGAACCTGTTTACTGAGTTTGTTGCCCAGTCTCACCACTCCATGCTGTGTGACATTGGAATGGCTAATTAGAGTTTCTGTCACTCTCCTTATATTTGTGATGCCTGAATAATAATACCTGCCTTGGAGGGATGATGTTAATAGTAGTGATAATGGGTTCAGAGTATCTGCCATTGCAAGTTTTGATACAATGGAGCTCTCATTAGCAATGCGGAAGTGTTTTGATTAAATATAAAAGAAGAAAAATATATAGTACATTCTCTTTGAAAAGCGGTGGCTTTTCATCAGCAACAGAGTCTTAAAGCATTTGAACTAGACAGTAAATAATGGCAGAATACACTCCCATCACACAAGTAAAATGCAAGAGGCATCAAAAGCCTCTCTGACTTACTCTCTCAGGTTGAGTTAGTGAAGTCGCATCTTGTCCTCCCCATCCAACAGCAAGTGTACATCACATACATGATGGGTTATGCCTTTGAAATATTAATGCTTATTCTGTCCCTTGGCATTGAAGGGATAGATTTTGTGATTGTATGTTTTTTTCTGTTAATCAGTATTTTTTTGCAGTAATTCAATAAAAATGTTTTTCATTTGTTTCTCGTTTCTCTGGTCTTGTCTTTCTAATTTGGGTATTTTCTCTAAATTTTCTTGAAAAAGCCTAGACCTCAGAGCTAACGAAAGTGCTCATGGTAGTTTGATTTTTAAAATTAATTTAATTTTACTTTTAAATTCAAGAGGTACATGTGTACTTATATGTTTATCACAGCACTATTCATGATAGCAAAAATATGATTATCTGATTTCGGAATGACGTCTACTCATCTTCAAGATTTTTTGGTGTCCATTTCTGCTTTTTCTTTCTCACATCATAGCTACAATTCTATAGATCACAGGATGCAGTGTTTCTCATGCTGCTTTATTGACTAGATAAGGAAAGACACCAACTACTCTTTCTAGCATTGAGAAAATTTTAGGATAGTTGGGAGCAAGGAAAATAAAAGTAGTACACTCACCACTGTTGCTGTTACATTGTTTAACTTCTGTCTCATTTAAACTGTAAGAATGATTAGAGTTCTTGAAAACTGGCATTCTTCTCTTCTTTTTTAAAAAGCATAATTCTCCATTTAGAGACTTATAGCCCTACCTTAGTCCTTTTACATCTTTAATGATTTTGGTTTTTTCTGACTTTAAGAGAATAATAACCATTTTAGAATCTTTTAAATAATCCATTAATTTTTTACTAATCATAAATAATAAAACCTTTAAACAAAACAGAATTGATACTATCCCAAAATGAGCCTATTAGTCATTTGTAACATTTGCCATATATTTTCATCATATGTGATGATCTTTAACCTATTTCCAAAGCCATGATTAAACCACCCTTTTATTTTTAGTCACCCTGATTAGTTTTACACGCATATCTGGGTGACTCACCAAATCAAAAATGATCCTGATGTCCAAATGCTTGATTTTTCTATTTTCTTTTCAATTTCTTTTGTGGATTTGGGATTGGATTTGGGATTAAAAAGAAACCTATGATTTCATACAGCCTGTTTTATTCTTATGAAGACACTTTTCCTATTTCTCATGCTTAATATTTTCCAGGGGTATCAAATGCTATACTCTACTGATGCTCACCTTCCTGGGCAGAAGTTTCCAGTACTTTTCAGTGTTCCATATTCCATATGCTACTTCCATATTTCCCAATATGCTAACATTCTTTCGTTTTCTAAGAATAAATATGCGTGGATCAGTAAACATGCTGGCAACCCCCTAAATAACTCAGGGTGATACGCGTTTTCCAATGACTGCCAAGTCAGGAATTCCCTTATCTTCTTGTTGGCTAGAGCAATTTTTGCAACGTCTTCATTACTCCCTAATTGTCTATATTTCTTTGCTTCATTTCTCTTGTTAAAGGCAGATTTAAAAAATGAGTTCAATAACTCAGCCGTTTTAAAGTCATCATTAATTTCATGCCCTTCCTCATTCATTAGTGGACCTATTTTCTTGTGGCTTTCTTTCCCCCTGGGCTTTTTTTTCTTTCTTATTTTTAAAACTCTCATTTACTTTAACTCTTTCATCACATTCGAGCATGACCATTGTTATATCTTCCATGCAACGTGATAGAAATCTCAATTAAAAGGGTATTCTTTTTCTCATCATTCCCAAAAATAAGTGTTCTTATATTTTTTGTTCTGAAAATGTGCATTATCATGGGCTACATTTTAAAAGTCTTCTTATTCACAGGAAATGTAGAACCAATTTTAAATATATATATATATATATATATATATATATATATAATGCCAAAAAATGTTTCAAATATCTTCTATGGAAAAGGGAAAAATAACATTGATATCTCTAAATTTAAATTTTAAAAAAGAATATCTAATTGTTATTACACCTAGAACAATTGATATATGGGCAATTGTTTTAGGTCATCATAAATTAAATTTCTGCAACTTACCTCCCACCCCCTGCTGCCTCTCCAGTTCAAACTTAATCTCTTATTATCAGGTCCTTCTTCTGCAGAATTCAATAAAAGCCATCATCATTTCTTATACCCCTGTGATATGTGTTGTTTTCTAAACATTAAGAGAGTTTTATAATACATGAAACATAAAACAAAATATGCTTATATATTCTGGATGTTTGACTATAAGACAGAGGCTCAGCTCAACATTCTATCAGTAAATTTGAGTTTTTGAGAATATAATCAAAATTAAATGTTTTTTAAATATTCACCAGGTAAATAGTGGAGGTCTATATGCAGGTTCTCTTTAGTATCTTTTTTTTTAATGCCATTTTCCTATATTTCCTTCCCCTTATTCAAGTAATTAAAATTATTTGTTTCTATGCTAATACCAGAATAACAAAAAGAAAAAAATAACCTGACCTAGGTTTGCATCCAAATGATTCCACCTTCTTAACTGTGAGTTGTTGAGCAGTTTATATACACTTTTTGAAACTGAGTGTAATCTGAATATGGGGATTATTAGCATCCAGCCACAGTAAAGTGTGTTGTAAAGCTTAAATGATATAATCAGAGGATATATTTAGAGGAGTGTGTTGTACATAGTAGGCATTCAAGAATATTACTCTTTCTCCTGTCATTTCATTTTGCTTACCCTGTCTCCTTTAACCTTTGAGGTTTTTGTTTGTTTGTTTGTTTTGAGGTAGCTGAACACTGACATAATGCAAGAGAGACAATGCTATTTTCCTTTCTTATTAAACTGTTAGTCACAGAGTTAGATCACTGAGACATCAAACTTAAATCTCCAAGAAATCTTACAAATATTTTGGTGCAGTTTCCTAATTTTCTAGATGAACAAAAATTCCCTGAACTCCTAAACTCACCCAGTCTACCATCTTTAAAATCTTATTGCATTCCAGAAGGAACAATTTAAGGAACTGTCGTTTCTAAGTCAGCCTTATATTTTCAAGTCATTATTATAGAAATCCATTTCAATGAAATAGTAATACTTTTCATGTACACTTGTGAGAATCAGCCTTGAATATTCCTTAACTATAAACTAAAACATCTTTTTCAATAGTTTGTTTCAGGGAACACTATCTCTACAAGAATTTACAGAGAGATAACCATAACTACAAAACTTTGGAAATACTGAACTGAACCAAGTCAAAAAAATGTGTTCCTAGCTGACTTTCTGAAGGTTATGAATATCTTCAAAGAATGGTGCCTGCCAGTGGTTGGAGTTAACTTATAAACTGTTTGAGAAACACAAAAATTGTCTTTTTGTCAGCATAACTCTAAACATTTGGCCTGTCCTGTCAGTACATTATTTTAGTTATAAAAAAAGAGAAAATCATTGAAATGGTATTTGATAGGAATATAAATAAAAATAAATAAATGCTTTTGAATAGGTTTTTAGACTTTTCTACTAGATGTTTTGTTACCATGAGGGAAATATCACTATCATCTTAAAATAATCTGGCCATAGTAAATTGTTTAAAACCCATCTCCAAAAAATGTGAATGTAAAGCTTTCACCTTTAATCACTTGACATTTATGGAACAAGACGACAGGATTGTAATGAACCACCCATGATTATATCATGTAATGTAGGAAGGTATCATTAGTTTATTATAACAAGGGGTAGGTTGTCAGGTTTTTTCTCAACTGATAAGGTGAAGTCTAATTATTCACATAACTGTTTTATTTTTCTCGGTAATGAGATTATGCCAAGGGGCTTATTGCAGAAAGGTACGTTTTAGAAATCTAGAAAATACATCAAATGTGAAATACAGTCGTTTCAAAATTTCTTCTCCAAGGGACACATTGATTTTCACACTATAGAACATAATTAGAAGAGTTATTCTGTAGTTTTTCTATTTTTTTGAGGTTTAAAAAACTCTCAACCTGTATTGCCTTGTACATGCCTGTTACTTTTTGGGCAGGAATATTAATAGGTGTGATATGATACGAACTGTTGTTAATCCCTGCTAATACCCAGCAAATGCTGTGCATGCAATTGTAGTTTATCAAGTGACCAATAATGGGATTTCTCGTAAGTTGGTGGGTGGGCAAGGAGGTGGTAGGCAATGTAAGGTTTCAAATTGCATTCTTATAAATGTCTAACATCCTGCCTCCACAAATAAAGAGATACACTATTGAATTCCTCTTTGCCAGCTCTTTTCTTAGGATGATTCTAATTCTTTCACCTCTTTTGACAGAAATCTAATTCCTATTCTTTTCAACAGTTCCACTGACCTCCTGTACACTCTCCTTGTGCTGTAGAGCGCTTCACTTGGCTGCTGGTCTCCCAATCTCCATACATTAAAGATGCATTTATACTTTTTTTAAACAGTGCTCTGAACATAATTACAAATGCTTTGAGTCTAGAATCAAAAAGGAACGGTTTGATCACATAAAAGCTAATTTCTGAAAACCACCACACACAGAGATTCAAAGTCAAAGGGAGGACAAACTTAGAACTCTTTAGGAACAACCAGGAAAAAAAATATTTTCTAAACAGACCTACAAAAAAGTTTATCATGAGCAGCAATTGAAAACTCTGACTCCCATCTACCTATTGTTTCCTAAGCCCATTGAAGTAATATTATTCCATCTGCTAAACTTTTTAAAATAGGTAATTAATGTCCCATTTCTGTTTAATACGTCTCCTTTGATTTTCCCTTGAAATTAGAGGACATGATCAAAAATTTAATTGTGAAAATTAAAAGAAAAAATAACATAGGACAATATTTAGGGGACATTTTAAAGAAAATAAAAGGTGTTTAGAGTCAAAAAGCAAGTGGAGGGCCCCTTTAAAGTTATTCACAAGCATTTTTAATGTGGTTCCTGTGATCATTTTTCCTTTGGGATGCAGGCTCAACAAGAGCAAGGCAGGTACTTTGTGCTGTGTTTGCAGTTTAATTTCCATTTGAACTCCAAACGGCAGGCTTTTGTATCATTATTGCAGAGAAGAGAACCTTTCTGCTTGAAACATTCCCCCAACACCCCTTCACCTGAGGACTTTTACCTCTCCTTCACTTCTCATGGAAACCCTTCCCTCACCTTTTGGTAAGGTCAGTGGCACTGTTTCTGTGTTCCAACATAGTCCCTGGGCTACCCTTTACCAAAACAGCTCAATTAACATTAACTTCAATTGTTTCCTTGTCTATTGCCCCATAGAACTCGGTGCCACATCTTCTGTCTCATCCCCTCAATTCCAGATTTGCACGTGATAGAAACCCAGTACATAATTTTGAGTGAATATTATGTACTCAAACTACACATTGAAAATGATGGCACTGGATACCAGCTCTTCATACAGGTATTCCAATATAATTATGAAAATTAAAAAAAAAATTAGAGAATAGTATTCAGGAAACACTTTCAAGAAATACAAGATATGTCTAGATTTAAAAAGCAAAGAAAGAATCCTCTCACTATTATTCATAAACTCAAGCAGTTGGAAGGATGGAATAAAGAAATGTCTAAATGTTAGCTTGGCAAACTTCTCTCTCTTTGAATTTCTCTGTTCATCATTACAGGGGGACAACAATGTGTTCCAGTTTTTCCTATGGTCAACAAATACATATCAGGTACCCAAGTATTAGGAACTCTACTGAATGTTGCAGTCATATATTAATGCATGCCTAAAGTTTTCAGTTTAATAGGAGAGGTGGAATGTGTTCAAGCAATTTTAGTAATAATTCAAAAGAAAATGTGTAAAATATACATACAAGGCACAAAGAATCATCAATTTTTATTAAGGCCAAAGAGGGAGATTAAGAAATCTCTCATAGAGGGAAAAATGGTTGAATTGAATTCTAAAACAAGGTCAGTAACAGACATATAAAAAAAAGAGAAATCTTAACAATGTGGCAGAAGCATGAACATGTATAAAACCCCTTTTTTGATTAGAGAAACTTGAGAGCAAGTCTGAAAAGGTACTGTTCTCCCAAAAGATCACGTGAGTACAAAATTGAAAGCAAAGTTCTTTTCCAATATCTTTTTGCCTTATATTTTGGTAAGAAATTTAGTGTCAATTTTCATCTAAGGATGGATATAGCATTGAATTGTGTGACAGGTAGAAATTTTAAAAATAGCTTCCCCAAAGATATTCCTATGGAATCTACAGAACCTGTGAATATGATATAATTCCTGTGAGTATATTATAATTATGTGCTGATAGGTAGCAAAGTTAACCTTGAGATAAGATTATTTGAGTAGGCTTGATTTAATCACATCACCCCTTTAAAATGTAGAACTTTCTCTGACTGAAAGTAGAAGTTAGAGAGATTCAAAGTGCAATAAAGGACTTCACACACTGTGGCTAGGTTGAAGGTAGAGGGATCATGTGAGAAGGAATATGGATGGCCTAAGGTGGTCTCCAACATTTTTAGCATCAAGACCAGTTTCATGGAAGACAATATTTCCATGGACAGGGAGGGGAGCATTCGGGGGGAGGGGATCATCAGGCATTAGTTTCTCATAAGGAACACACAACTTAGATCCCTTGCTTGCGTAGTTCACAATAGGGTTCGTGCTCTTATGAGAATCTAACACCCCTCCTATCTGACAGCAAGCAGACTTCTGCTCCCCCAGCGCTCACCTCCTACTGTGCAGCCCAATTCTTAACAGGCCACTGACTGGTACTGGAATACGGCTGAGGGGTTGGGGACCCCTTGTCTAAGGAGTTGAGTGACTCTCCCATCTGATAGTGAGCAAGAAAACAAGGACCTCAGTTCTACAATCACAGTAACCTGAATTCAACCAACAATGTGGGCGAGCATAAAAGCAAATTTTTCACCAGAGCATCAAGATAAGAGCCCAGCCCAGTAGAAACCTTGATATCCACCCTTTGAAACCCTAAGCAGATATATAAACAGATCTTGAATATTTATCATAATACTATAAGAAAGGGTTTGGCAATAGTGGGAAGCTAGTGGGGGAAGGGGGGCACATAACATTAATAAGTGTACCTGATCACATACCAGGCGAAGTGGGGACCAAAGGGAGGCCCAGACTTTACTTGTGCATTGACCACTTATCTACCTAATCCTGAATTGTACCCCATGTCTTCAAAAAAATCCTTAAGCAGAAATTCCAGCCAAATCTACATGGATCCTGACTTATAGAATTGTGAGTCAATAAATGAGTATTGTTTTTAACCCACTAAATTTTGGTAATTTGTTATGAAGCCATAGAAAACTAATACTGCTTACTATCTTAATTCTTTTTCTAATGAGAATATGATAATATATTAAGTGTTCAAAATGTTGGTGATATTAATGAAAGAGTTGAAGAATTGTGGTGGATCATTCCAGTTGCCTAATCAAACTTTCAATTCTTGTTTCTTGGTAAAATTATTTTGAATTTGTTTAATTTGGCAATGTGGGTAGTGTAATATAGTATAAAAGATTATACTACCCTGTCCTCCTTACAGCTGTGTGGCAATGTGACCAAATTTTAGTCAACTATATCTAAATAGAGTGCTATATATGAATCCTAGGAGTCTTTTTTAAAGTAGGTAGGAAGATGTACATTTTTGACCTTTTCTCTTTCCTACTGTATGGCTACATGACTCTCTGTAATGTGATATGATCACCTGAGCCTTGGGAACCATTCTGAACCCAAAGTAATACTGTTATCTACTGAAAAAGTATGAAATACCCCAAGTTTAGTAGCTTATAAACAAATATTTAATTATATCTTCCAATTTTGTAAATCAGATGATTCTTCTGTTCCATAGAGCATCATTTAAGGTAACTCATTGATATTTAGCTCTCCTAATGAGAGAAGTGCAAGGAATTTGTACCATCTTTAATATTAATATTTTTTGGAGACCTGAAGATAGTAAAGAGAAGACCTGTAAGAAGAATGCATCCTGATGACATAAAGCTTTGAAAGATGGGGTAGGGCATGGAGACAGGGTAAGAATATAAACAAAAATTGGAGAAATCTTAAATTAGACTTGAAAAAGATAAGGAAAAGGAAAAGGTGAAGAGTGTTTTCTGAAAGGGGCATAAGACGTGCAGATCTCTGAAGATAAAGACCAAGAATGCAGTCTTAGATGAGAAGCATGGAATAGAGATTAAGA
Organism: Tarsius wallacei; assembly: GCA_963574415.1. Lineage (NCBI taxonomy): Eukaryota > Metazoa > Chordata > Mammalia > Primates > Tarsiidae > Tarsius > Tarsius wallacei. The sequence goes on along the minus strand of CAUYQG010147177.1, from coordinate 27,680 downwards.
GAAATGAGAATGGCAATCCTCAGTACTATGCGGAGGAAAAGAAAGGAGATAATAGTAAGAATAGAGTGATAAAGTTGAGTTCTTAAACATTAAGATACTTTTTTAAAAAATTGTCTTCTAATATTCATTCAGGTTTTGTAATTCAGATGGATCACAAAATTGAGTGGTCATCAGATAAACCATTTACTATCTTCACCTTTAGACACTTGGGAAAAACTCACAGCATTTTATTTTCCAACATCAGCAAATATCCAATGTCATCATGTCAATTATTTTGTGCATGAAAACAATATGGGGTTGTTTGCTACTAAAATAAATTAAGTTCTACTTTACTAGTTTACTAAGTCCTTATTCACATTAAGAATACCTTACGCTTTTAGGAGCATCCAAAGAGTTTGATCAATCCATTGGCTAATATGCCACTAGAATACAAGTATATTGCATTGATTTTCAAATAAGAAAATGAAAAAAAATTAATAGGTTAACAGAAGTCCCAAATTTTAATATTTCAGTACATCTTGGAATTTTCCAAGAAAGACTGACACAAATAATTTAGTTTTCTCAATAAAACCATATTCAAGACTACAATACTTACCAAAAATTCTCTTCTCCATTCTTAACATTCTTACCCCCCACTTGGTGATGATACCTATGGGAAAATTCAAAATAGTATTATTGGAATGACTTCATATCCTTATAATAGTATCTTTTATAATAGCTTTTACATCATGCTCCATTAGGATTTCTTTTTACACTAGTCTAGCATGACAGTGTAATTCCCTGTTAAATGCTATATTAGCAAGGATAAGTAATAATTCAACATGATGCTAATATAGCACTTTTAAACTGCTAATTCAGTGAAGCTTTCATTTTTTTGTACATTGTTCTAATCATTGTGATTTTTGCAATAAAATATTAGAACCCTGTAAAGACAAAAGAAAAACATAGAAGTGGTTCCCACCTGTTTCCTGCTCTTGGCAGAATATGTATCTTAAGAAAAAAGCAGTATCCTTGCTTTACCATTGTCACTATTTATCAAAGGGGATGTGCAGAAAAATTCTGAAAAACATTTGGGAAAATTTACCCTCAGTTATAAACAATGTTGATTCCTTTCTTACTCTTCTGGTCCCTGTAATGTGAGAGACGATAAGTTACCAAGTCTGCTCTCATACTGTGAAATTCCTCTCAAATTTCACCTTTTTTCCTTATCTCAAATGTTATTATAATACTTTAGGTTACATATCGAGCCCCTAACGTTTCTCCTCACTTCCAATCTGTAATACATGAAATCCTTCTTGTATATTCCCATCATATTAACTATAACACACACACACACACACACACACACACACACCAGCATGTATACACGTACACTTAACTCTGTCATCCACCTACTCAAGAGAGTCCTCATTACCTATAAAATCATCTTCTGAATTTTTTTCTTTTTTTTTTAGTGAGAAAGCAGGATTTATTGAGAGAACAGAAAAGTTCCTACAGTGGGAGGGGACCCGAAAGGGTTGTCCTCATTTTCTGACTTTCAAAGAACTAAGGTATGTTAGATTGAAAACACACACACACGCACACACACACACACACACACACACACGCACGCACCTATCATCTATTTACCTATCTACCTACCTACCTACCTATATATACATGTTTTATATACAGAGTTACTAGGAATGCCCAGTATAACAGCTGCTATTACTTTCTGCTGCATGCTATGTTCTGGAAGTGGGGAATAATGGTTAAAACCATACAGTTTGAAGTTAAGAGGCTTTGGATTTATTGTGCTCTGGATCCAAGTAACTGTACAACATTTAAGAAATATATTTGTGTCTTCTGGGTCTTAGTGTCCTCACGTGAAACTCAGGATATCAAGAGTTTCCTAGTCTGTAGTAGTCTCACAGGTGTCAGATAAGTTCATGTTTGTAGTGTGCTCATCACAGAGATTAGCATATGAAATATAGTCAACAAAAGTTGGTAAATGAAGAACTAAGATGCGCCTTACCTCTGGATAAAGTAAAATTGGTAGGTCAAAATGAGTTCATTTTTAAGGCTGTTGATATGCAATTAAAAATTGCCACCCACAAAGATTGTTTCAATTTACGTCCTTGTCATGTATGTAGATTATTATGTATAAATGAAAGTGCTCTATTCCCTAAACTTAGGCTTCACTGGATATTATAGTTTTAAATGTTTGTCATTTTAAAAAGTAGCGTATTTTAATCCTGTATTCTTTTGACCATGTTTGAGGTTCTAATAAAGCTGACTAACTATTAAGTACTAAATATTTCCCCAGTAGAATAGAATGTGCAATATGAAATGTACTCAATTTTATATTGAGAAATTTAGCCTTATTTTTATGATTTATTATTTTAAAGTATTGTTGCATGTCAATACATTATCCATTGTCTAGTATATGCTTTTTCAATATGTATTTGACTTTGATTATGATGCTATTTTTTCTAAGAAGATTATTTCATCATGTGAATTCCATTATATCTATATATTCTTATAGCTTCTAGGTTTCACAAAATGCTCAAAAGTATAAGGAATATAAGATATTTAAGGTTAATCAATTATTTAATTTCTGCTTATTATATATTTCTTTAAAAATGGAGTCATCTGTACCTAATTTTGGTAAAAATTTTCAGCTTTATAACCTTCCTCCAAAGAGCTAGTCCCTTGTTCTAACATAAATTGAATTGATTTCTTTTCCACAGAGATTTAAAGTTCATATTCTACATTCCATGTAGACTCTCTAGTCCAGTTCATTAATCTACATTAGTAGTCTTTTATACTATTAACTTTTAAATATTTAGTAAAACTAGACTTCCTCCATTACTTACATTTTGTGGAATTTTAATGTTTCTGGATAATCTTTCCTAATATTTTTCAATCTCCTGCCTTAATATTGCCTCTTATCCTGTGGATGTTATAATTAGTATTTCATTGTGTTTTGTAAATAATTTTTAATTTAGGAAGAACTAAAATGATTAAAGTATTATTTGCCCCCAAAATAGTATGCTTTAATTTTTCAATTTATCTCTTATTTTGTTCAGATAAATTAAAGTTATTTTAATATGAGTCCTGCATATTTCTCTTTGATATATTTTTTAGGTAATTTATGTTTTTGATGTTAGGTCAAATGGACTATCTCATTTAATGATATGTTTAAACTGAACTGTAGGCTGGAAAGTTAATTGTTTAAAAATTAATATTAGACTTGCTACTAAATTTTCATTATTATTTTAAGTATTTCATCACTTGACATTGTTATACAATATCACTATACTCAACTGTGTTTTCTTCAAATAATAAGTATTTTCAAATTTGATGATATGGCTATCACTGTATTCTTTTGCTTTATTAAGCATTTTGGGCATGAAAATATGCATTCCATATTAATTTTCCCAATTCTGTGTGTTTTGCAGTTATTTATGGTATTTTTGATGCATGGAATATTTAATTATTACATTGAATATTCGATTTTTACATTGTCAAATCTATCATTTTTTCTATTTGTTTTATGAATAAGGGAGCTTACCTCTTAGCAATGATCAAAAATGCGTTCTCAAATCTTCAAACTGTTAAGAGATTGCCCCAACACAATTTACTTAATAATTTACCCTTAACTCTTGGATTCTCAGAATTATTGTTTACATACATTAATTTATCTTATACTGATTTCAATATGCCATACATTGATTTTTTTTTTTTTTTTTCAGTTGGAGTGTCACTGTCGCCCAGACTGGAGTGCAGTGGCCGCTCCCGGCTACCGCAGCCTCAACCTGCTGGGCTCCGGCGATCCTTCCGCCACAGCCTTCCAAGTAGCTGGAACTACAGGCATGTGCTACCACGCCCGGCTCATTTTTGATTTATTGTAGAGATGAGGTCTTGCTAAGTTGCCCAGGCGGCTCTCGAATCCACGGACTCAGGCAATCCACTCACCTCAGCCTCCCAAGGCGTGGGATTACAGGCTGAGCCACCGAACCTGGCTCAAACATTGATTTTTAAGATATTTGATCACACACTACATTTTACTGTTATTCTGCAAAAGCTATTAAAATAAATGGATTTATTGTTATTTGCTGGAAGATGAAAATCAACTTATTTGTCTTTCAGAAATTGTACACAATTCGTAAAAGATGAAAAGAAGATAGGACTGTATTGACTAGCACATATATGTTTTTTTCTTAATGATGCAGGTATATGGAGTAGGCAGGTCAACAGAGGTTACTCACAAGATTTTTAGTGTAGATTTTCTCATAAATAAGTTTTTCAGAAAACCAGGAGCTCACATTAAAAATTCTTCAAACACACAAGAAAAAAGATATCATAACCAAAACCAGAAATAACATTCTTACAAAAATAACATACAGAAGAAACTGATATTAAAATTACGAGAGCATAAAAAGGAATATATTTAATGCCTCTGAATGTATACCTAAAATGGTCAAAATGGTGGATATTATATTATATATATTTTGCCACAAAAATATGAGCGATATAAAACAATTATAATGACTAAGTTTAAAGAAATTAGAAGCAAACTTGAAAATAAATCTAGGGATTAGAAACTATATGAAATTACCTAACTGTCTGAAAATGAGCTAGAAATCTTCTGCAAATGAACCACGCAGCAATTGCAATTTAAAAATTTAAAGCATTGTACATAGTCAAAGTGTGAATAATTGAAATGAAAGACAAATAGGAAAAATTAAAGGATCTGCTTTTTAATGTCAGTGTGAAGAGTGCTATAGACCCATTCCCCCATGAAGCAATCATAACTGATGAAAATAATTTTAAAGCAACCATTTAAAGACAAAGCTGTCATAAAGACATACAATAAATTAAGAGTATGTATTCAAGAAAATCTACTACATCTCAGTAAAAGCAAAAATTTGTGCCACTTGAGCCACAAACTGCTATTCCCTTTACCCCCAGTGTAACAGAAACTCCATTCCAGGTGGGAATGTCAAGGAGACAATAAAAATGGTTGTTATTTCTCTATTTTTGTAATGCAGTGATTAAATTCCAGATAAGTACAGAGGAGAGTAAGGGCTCTCTTTCTATACCTAGTCCCCATGTATAGGCTGAAATCTCTACTCCAGAAGTGTCAGGCATGAATATTAGGTCCTCAGAGATCCTCCCCACCAGACCACTCAAGGTGCAGATTTCATGCCCCAAAAGATCTGTCACAGAAACCAGAGGTTTCTGTCTTTACCCTACTCCCAACTCATAAAGCATGAGTTTTACACCAAGAGAAGTAAACTATTGTTATGCTTACAGGGTGAGAATAATGGCATGGAGATCTTGTATAGGATGAAAGATAGGCCATAAGAATAGAGAGTTCTGAAGTTCTTCCCAAATGAACTAACTGACTTTATTTAGGCCACGGTATGAAGAAATTCAAGAATTAGAGTGCTCTCAAAAACAATGGAAATTTTAATTAAATGGAGGCTAGTAACTCCCTGTCAGCTAAATGAAGTTAAACTATAGCTAAACTGTTTCACCAGAGAAACCAGGGGGAAAGGCACCCAAGAAGAGTCCTCTTAGTGTTAGAAGAAAACTCCAAAGAATCATCTTAAAACTCATCTCTAGAGAGGAACTCAAATTTAATGGGTTCAAACTGTGGAGCAAATTATGTTCCAGAGCATTTATAAAACAATAGAGAAGTTGGCTGGCGACTTGTGGAATCTAACAGCTGTATGTGATACCAACAAAGGCAGACAGCTTAATAGATCAGGGAAAGAGCTAAAGAATGCCCTGTTAAAACCAGTTATCCTTGGGTAACCTTGTGCATTTTCAAGGCAGAGCTCTCAGAGGAAATAGTCCAGCCAAGTCACTAAACAAATAAAAAGCAAACAACAATAACATTAAGCTACAGAGGAGTAGGAGTCACTTTCTAGAATTACTATTATATATTGTATAAAATCCCAGTGTTTAAGAACAAAAAAAAAAGACATTAAAAAAAAAAAGAATACTTGACCCATAAATGAAGGGAAAAAAAATAGAAAACAGAAACTGATTACAAGAGGGCCAAGATGTAGGATTAAACAGACAAAACAACAAAGCATATGTTCAAAGAATTAAGGAAAATCATGTTTAATAATTAAAGGAAGGTGTGAGGACAGTGTCTCATTAAATAGGAAACATTAATGAAGTAACTGAAAGTATAAAAGTTTGAAGTTAAAAATACAACTAAAATTTAAAAATAACACTAGAAGAGACAAAGTAGATTTGAAAGTAGATTTGAAGCAGTGAATTTAAAAATAGATCATTATAGATTATGGAATTTGAAGAACAAAAATAAGATGGTAAGTGAATGAACAGAGGAGCTCAGAGGTATCCAGAACTCCTTGAAGTCTCAATAAGACTAACAGCTGACTTTTCATGAGAAACAATATAGGTCAGAATGTAGTAGGATGACATATACAAACTGTTAAAAGAAAAAACATACAAAAACTGTCAACCAACAATCTTACATCCAAAAACACTATCTCATAAAGATGAACACAAAATACATAATCCTAATCTAAGAAGGAGTAAAACATAAGACAAATTCCAATAAAGAAGCATCCTATGACCAACCTAATTAAGAGAACTCATTGAAACAACCATTAAAACAAGAACAGTTTTTAAAATGTCACAAATAAGAAGAACACAAGGAAACATAAAAAACAACATAGTATGGAATCTTGAATGGGATCCTGGGATGGAGGGGGAGGATGTTGGGTAAAAACTAAGGAAAACTGAAAAAACTATGAACTTGTAGTTAATGATACTATAACATTATTGGTTACTGAGTTGTAATAAATATTTCATACAGACCCGGGATATTAACAGAACATTGAAAAATATACAGGCAAAATGAAGCTATTCCCAGATAAGCAAACCTAGTAGAATTTACTGTTATTTAGCCCATCTTATACAAAATGTTAAAATAAGTACTTCAGGATGAAATCAAGTAACCTCAAAAAGTAGTTCAAATCTATGTTAAAGGCCAGGCTCGGTGACTCAGCCTGTAATCCCGCGCTTTGGGAGCCCAAGGTGAGTGAATTGACTGAGCCCGCGGGTTCAAGACATGCCTGGGCAACTTGGCAAAACCTCATTTCTACAATAAATCGAAAAATTAGCCGGGCATGGTAGCGCGCACCTGTAGTTCCAGCTACTTGGAAGGATCGCTGGAGCCCAGCAGGTAGAGGCTGCGGTGGCCAGGAGCGTGCCTCTGCACTCTAGTCTGGGTGACAGGGTGAGACTCCAACTCAAAAAAAAAAAAAAATCTACGTTAAAACACACACACATACTCAGGAGATGCGATTAACACAGTGTGAGGAAAATAAAAAGCTCTAAATGCCTATATTTAAAAAGAAGAATTTTAATCAATAATCTAGCCTTCTACCATGGCACTGAGAAAAGAAGAGCAAACCAAACCCAATGCAAGTATAAAAAGAAAATAAAGTGCAGAGTAACAATTAATAAAATAAAGAATTTTTAAGAGTAAGAAAATCAACAAAGTTGGTTCTTTGAAAATAGCAAAAAAGAAAAAAACCTTTAACTGTTTAGTTATCCTGTCCAAAAAACAAACAAAAAGGCTCAATTAACTAAAAACATACCATGAAAAAAATGTACCACAGAATCAGAAAAATTAGTAACAAAGGGCAATTTCCTAGAAAGACACAAACGACCCATCCTCTTCAAGATGCAATGAAAATATGAAAAGATAAGCAAAAAGATAAAATAACAGTTAAAAAACTTTTTATGAAAAAGCCCAAAACCAGATGTTTTCACTGGTAAATTATATCAAACATTTAAAGAATAATTAATAATACTTTATAGATTCTTGCAGAAAATGAAGAGAAGGGACTATTTCACAACTCACTTATTAGGGAAGCCGTATCCTGACAGCAAACAAGTCTCAAGAGAAGAAAACCTGTCATGAATAAAGAGTAAAAGTCCTCAATAAAGTACTAGCAAAATAAATCTAGCAACACAGAAGGGATTATATGTCCTGATCAATTGGGACTCAACTCAGATATGCAAATGTTTCCATGCATAAAAATCAATCAATTAATTAATTCGCAAGTATCTATTGATATATATTAATATTCACGTCAATAGAATAAAGGACAAAACATCCCAATAGTTGCAGAAGATGAACTTGACAAAATTTACCCCTGCTACATGATCAAAACACCCAACAAGCAAGAAATACAAAAGTACTTTCTCAGTCTAATAAACAGAATTTGTGAAAAACCTTCATGGTCATCACACTTTGAAATCAATTTTTAAAAATAAGGTAAAACTTACATTCTGAAAACTATAAAACATTGTTAAGAAAATGAAGAAGACCTAAATGCATGCAAGAAATTCCACGTGCATGCATTGAAGGATTTAACATTGTTAAGATGGTGATTTTCCCCAAATTGATCTACCAACTCAACATCATCTGTTTTAAAATCTACCTCTCTTTTTTCTTGCAGAAATTGAAAAGTTGATCCTAAAGTTAATATGGAACTGTAAGGGCTACCCAGAATAGCTAGAATGTGCTTTAAAAGAAGAAAAAATTTGGAAGATTCATACTTCTGATTTCAAAATGTGTCACAAAGCTACAGTAATGAAGACTATGTGATACAGGTCAGATGAACATAAAGAGTAATGAACTAGAATATAATTCAGAAATTAACCTTCAGATTACTATTAATTGGTTTTCAGCAAGGCGGATACAATTTAGTGGGAGAAAGTGTAGTCTTTTCAACAAATTGTAGAGGAAGAATTAGATATCTACATTCAAAACCAGGAATATATACTCTTTATTCACGTTATACACACACACACACAAAATCTAAAATGGATCAGACTTAAATGTAAGAATAAGAATTGTTAAAATATTAGAAGAAAATAGAAGTAAATCTTCATGGTCTGGAGTTATGTAGTCTTCTTCAATATGACACCATTAAGAAAATGAAAAGTTAATTCACAGAATAAGATAAAATATTTGCAAATTATGTATCTGATTACAAACTTTTATTTAGAAAATATAAGAAAAAATTTAGCTCTATAAAAGGGTCACAGGACCCAATTTGAAAAATGAGCAAATGACTTGAATAGAAATTTCTCCAAAGAAGATATACAAATGAAAATAAACACATGAAAAATTCCCCAACATCATTAACCATAATGGAAATGCAAATCAAAACCACAATGAAATACCTCTTCACATTTATTAAGATATCTGTAATAAAAATGCAGAAAAATAATAAGGATATGGAGAAATAGAATCTTCTCACACAACTGATGGGAATTTACAATGTGCAGGTATGTTAACAGTCTGGCTGTTGAGCACAATGTTATCATATGATTAACAATTCCACTTCTTGGTATATATTTAGGAGAAATGAAACATACCAATTTTTTAATGAAAATTAGTATTAGTTTTCTAGAACTGCCAAAACAAATACCACAGAGTACCTTAAACAACAGACATTAATTTTTTTTATAGTTCTGGATGCTAAAAGCCTGAGATCAAGGTCTCATCAGGATTTTGTTTTGTTTTGTTTTGTTTTGTCTCTTTCCTTGGGTTTTAGATGGTGTTCTTCTGGTGTCTTCATATGGTATTCTTAATCTCTTTGTATTGTCTGTATTCTATTCTCTTCTTATAAGGATATCAGTCATATTGGAGTAGAATATATCCTAAGAATTCCATTTTAACTTAATTAGCTCTTTAAAAACCCATCTCCAAATATAATTGCACTCCAAAGTATGTGAGGGTTAGGGTTTCAACATATGAGTTTTTGGAAGGTCATAATTTAGTTCATAACAAATATTCATGGCAGCATTATTCATATAGCCAAAAAGCAGAACAATCCAAAGTTCCATTAATTGATGAAATGATAAATAAATATGTTATACTAAGCAATGAATATCATTTGACAATAAAAAATAATGAAGTACTGGCACATGACACAACATGGATGAATCTTGAAACATACTAACTGCAAGAAGCAATTACAACGGGCTCTGCATTATATGATTTCATTTTTATTAAGTGTTCAGAACAGGATAATCTATAGCAACAGCTGAGTAGTGATTGCCTAAGGTTGGGAGTCAATTTAGGGGAGAAAAGGTATGACTACTAATGATTATGAGGTTTCTTTGTAGGTAAATAAAAATTGACTGTGGTGATGTTTGCAAAACTCCGAATATACTAAAATCCACTTTAGTATACCCCTTATATCGGTAGCTCATATGGTATTATTTTTCAATAAAACTTTTATATATTGAAATAAAAAGAAAGTAAATAGAATGACATACATGGAAGCTCAGAAAACATGAAGAACGAATAGAAATGACAGAGAGATAGTTGGCCACACTTCTGAATGATTTTCTAGCAGGAAAAAAAAATAAAATGTGATCAAGCAATATTTCAAAAACAAAGGCAAAAGATGTTCCAAGACAGTCAGAAACACTAAAATAAAAATTCTGTCAGTTCAACCAATTTTAAATAAGATCCAGTAAAAAGAAAGCCACAATTAGACTCATTAAAATGAAATTGCAGGTACCAAAAGCAAAAATTAAGTTTTGAAACAAGTTAGAGGAAGGAAAATATACAGATTATTCTAAGACTTTGATGTTTGACTGATAGCTTTTAATTGTCAAGAAAACCTAGACTCAAAAAGCATGAATAACTTTGCCAATGTCTTATGGTCATCAAGTCTTTCAGGCAGGATGCAGAATTACATTATTTTTTTCAATTATCTTTTCACTGTCATTCATTGCTTAGAAATATATTTTTGAAGAAGAAAATGTGAAATGAAAACTCAGAATGCATGACTGATTTATTCACAGCCTGAGAGTGCTGAGGAGCCCTGATTACACTTGTAGTGATTTTCGCATTCTTGCCATGTAAAATGGGATATCTCCAAAGCATGAGCCCAGTTGTGCTCTTCTAAATCCTTTATTACATCGTGGAGCCTTGTGGCGGTGCCAGGACAATTTTGGATAAAACTATATATCGAGTTTTCTTTACTTTCACTTTTGCTAACTGTAAAAAAAAAAAAAAGAGGGAGAATTCACCCACATATCTTTCTCATGGAATAGGGTAAAAATTAACTCTGGAGTCCAAATAGTTAGAGTTATTGTTTATATAACACTCTCATCTATTTACCATATTATGCCTGTGTAAGTGAGGTTCCTTCAAAATATTCCATAGCTAAGCATTACTTAAGCTAGTCATTTATTAAAATCCAGAGTCAAATTCAGATCAATCTTTCATTTTATATAACTTTCTGATGGATTTTGGAATGTGGAATAGAAAGTTGTCTAGTGAAAATGTTTGTTTTTTCTTTCCAGACTAATGTATGTGATTGCTTCTGGTTTAGGGCCCCCCACACTACCCAGTTTTCATCTCTATTCTTTCATACTCATTACAGAAAACCAAAATTGGAGGAACAACAGATTGTCAATAGAAAACTGTTTCTATGATAATACTAAGTTAGGGGCCATATTTGACAATTACTAGAAAAGCAAATACAAAAGGTTAGTCTAGATAATTTCCCAAGTTGAAAAAAAAAAAGAAATAAAAGGAGAATGTACAAATTACCTCTCATCAGAATCATGTAGAATTTTCACCTAGTCCTGACCTCCACTGTGACAAAACTGTCTTCTCCATGCTTTCAAATTTGGAACATCTATGGCTAATAATAATAGCAGGTACGGCTGTTATAGTATGTATTAAGGTTGATTAGGGTCTTAGTATTTTTTTCTTTTTTTAATGATAATGGCAAAGGCTTTAAAATGTCATTTGAAAAAGAACAGAGTTTGATAATGTCAAAGATGTGGAAAAATTCAGCGTATTATAAATTCATTGATAAGTGATTTCAAATCATATAACATTTGGTCACAGCAAATCTTTTTAGTCTCTTACAATTTGATGTGGTATGTTTGTTAACTATAGCTCTACTTTGAAATAAAACTAAAGCATGTTTTAATTCACTTGATTTAAAATTACCAAATGAGAAAATAAACCTCACAAAATGACAAGATATAATATATAAGTACAGTTTTGGGCAGTAGAAATCGGTGATCACCTGCTGAAGAAAAACATACAACTAGAAAAGGGAAGACACTTCAACAGTTTGTATAACAAAGTCACCTGGTTATTTTTTAAGTTTCCCAAGTTTCGTGGGATAATAAGTCTTCTTTTAAACAGAAATAAATATTTCTTCATATATTTAAAGTGGTGTCTGCTTATGTTTTTCACTGGAGCTGCTAGGTAAATTCCTTTAGAAATGAGCACCTTCTCACTTCTTAAAGAAGAAAAATGGAAAAGGATTAAGGAGAGAGAGAGAGAGAGAGAGACAGAGAAAAAGAAATTAAACTCTCAATTCTGTTAGTTTCTTTCAGTTCCTCAAGGTCCTGCCTACCTTTCGTTAAAGTTGTTCCTTCTTGCTCGAATGCTCCTTTCTTTGCTTTTTACCTGCCTTGGCTAAGATTTAAACTTGCCTTCTACACAATGCCTGTCTTGCTCACTGGTATGATTCCAGCATGTAACAGTGCTTTTTTAGGCAATAAATAAACACTTTTTCTTTCCTTTCTCCAATATTTTCGGACACCTATTATGAGCAAAGTCTGGTAGCTTTCCTATGCTTGTGAAGGGTATAAAGGTATATAATATCATACTTCTGTCTTTTAAAAAAAAATCATATAATTTAAATTGTGAAATTATATAAGTTATCATAAAACAAAGCAAAAATTGAAGTCACAGGAGAAAGAGAGATAAAAAATTTCAGCTGAAATGAAGGTCACTGCTTTCCTTGAGGGAATTTAAGGACACTAATTAGCCAACTGCTTTTTGTTCTTAGGATGAGCAGGTACCTCTTTTTGGAAAAAGACAGATACTGAGTCAGTAGTCATATCTCTGTAGCTGAACAACTAACTTTCCTCCCACAAGCTTCCTACATATCCAAACTAATTTTTTTCTTATCATCTTCATTACTACCACTCTATCACGGGGCCTTTTTTTTTTCAGAGCTAAAAGTTCAAGTATGTTTAGCAAGGAAAGTAGATGTGTCATAGAGAAGGCTATAAGACAATTTGAAGATTCCAATCACAATAAATTCTAGCCTTCGCAATCACACAGGAGTGAGAAGAAAACATTAGTTTCTATTGTCTAAACTGGTTTTCTTCATTATGAAAAGGTGCTTAGCTACCAAACTAAATTCTACATTCCAAACCTCTAAATATATGCCTGTCACTATTTATTTCATCAACTTATTAATCTATTTGCAAAACAGTTATAACATTTAAGCAATAAGAATGCTTGATACTAACATGCAAAGAGGTTTAAGCATTGTTTCTGCTAAAGAACTGTAATCTGGGGAAGAGAGACATATGAACAATTAAATGAAATTTATGTTTAATAATATAGGGTTAATTTTCAAAATCCTATATATATTTTGCTAGATTTACACCTAAGTATTTAATTATTAGAACTATTAGATTTTAGAGATAAGTTTCCATGCATGAATTGCAAGTATGTAGAAATACAATTAATTTTTGGATATAGATCCTGTAGTATAACCTTGCTGAGTTCAGTTACTAGTCTTGGGAAAGTTTTTTTTTTTTGGTAATTTTTTTGAGATTTTCTAAGATGACTGTAATGTCATTTGCAAATAGAAAATGTTTCATCTCTTCCCTTCTGAGCTATATGACTTGGTTCCCTTTTCTTGTTTTATTGCTCAAAGTGGGACTTCCAGTATGATGCCACATAGTAGTGATAAGAGTGGACATCCTTTCTTTGCTTTAAATCTTAGGGAGGAAATATTCAGTCTTTCGCCATTAAATATGATAATAATAGCTTTAGGTTATTAGTATATGTTCTTCATCAAGTTGAGAGAGTTCCTCTTTATTTCTAATACTCAGAGATATTAATTAAGTCTCACTTGGTATTGGTATATAATTTATATATATATGTTGAACTATATTTGTTGATATTTTCTTAAGAATTTTTATATCTATATTCATGAGGTATATTGTATTTTGTGCTTTGTTTGGTTGTTTTGGTTTTGTATTTTCTCTGACTGGTTTTAATGTCAGAATAAAAATAAAGTATTTGTAAGATGATTTGAGAGATCTCTCCACCTGTTTTACTTTTGGAAAAAGACTGTGTAATGCTGATGTTAATTATTTGAATATTTTATAGAATTCTCCACCCCCTAGATGGTCAAGAAACTATCTAGGCCTAGATATTTATTTTTCACAGGATTTTAAATTGAATAGTCAACTTACTCAATATTTGTGAATTATTTAAATTATCTATTTTAAATAGGTGGTGGTGGTATGTGCTTTTAAGTATCAGCTATTTTATCTAAGTTGTCAAATTTATGTGTATAGAGTTAATCATAGTAGTATCTTATAATCTATTTTATGTCTTCAGTGTCTGTAATGATATTCTTCAGTTCATTCCTGATATTAGCAATTTGTTTTTTCTCCCTTTATTGTCCTTTTCAATGTGTTGATCTTTTAAATAGAAACAGCTGTTTGTTTCATTGATTTCTGGTCTTATCTTTTTATTTCCTTTTATTCAGATTTCTCTAGGCTTATTTTGTTTTTATTTTAGTTTATGGAAGAGAGAGCTTAGATTATTGATTTGAGACAATTATTCCATTCTAATCTGAACATTTAGGGCTATACATTTCCTTCCAGTAAAGTCGCTTAAATGGCCTATTTAAAAAAAATTCCTCCAGGTACTGTTACAAGCTGTGTCTCACATATTTCAATAAGTTGCATTTTTATTCACTTCAATGTGTTATGTAATTTTTTTGGAAACTTCCTTTTTGTTTTATGGATTAATCAATTATAATGTTTTATTAAGTGTGTCATTTAGTTTCTAAGCCTTTGGAGGGTTTTCTCATATTTTTCCGTTATTGAGTTCTAGGTTTTATTGTTTCAGGGATCACAGACTGTACGATTTTATTTCTTTCAAATATGTTGAGGTTTTTCTATGGCCCAGAATATGATCCGTCATTATATATGTACTCTGTGTACACTAAGAAAATGTTTATTATGTTGCTTTTGAGGGGAATGTTCTATATATGTCAATCATATCCTACTGGTTGACTATGTTGTTAAGTTCTTCTATATTCTTGCTAAATTCATATTTAATTTTTCTGCTAATTGTTAAGAGAAGGGTGTTGAAGTCTCCCCCTATGATTGTCAATTCACCTGCTAATTATCTCAGTTTTATTATTTTTGATTCAAATAAGTGTGGCTCCTTTTTCGGTGCATATTTATTTAGGATTTCTATGAGTTCTTTGGGGATTGATGCTTTCATCTTTATGCAGTGTCTCTCTGTCTCTAATAATATTCTTTGTTTTGATTCCACTTCATCTGATAATAACATGGCCATTCTTGCTTACTTTGGATTAATATTTAGATGGTGTAGCTTTATAAATTGTCTTCCTTCCTTCCTTCCTTCCTTCCTCCCTCCCTCCCTTTCTTCCTTCCTGCCTCCCTCCCTCCTTTTCTTTCTTTCTGTCTTTCTTTTTTTCTTTCTTTCTGTCTTTCTTTCTTCTTCTTCCTCCCTCCCTCCCTCCCTCCCTCCCTCAATACTTCCTTCCTTCCTTCCTTCCTTCCTTCCTTCCTTCTTTCCTTTCGACAAGGTCTTGTTCTGTCTCCCAGTATGTAGTGCTTTGGCACAATCATAGCTCACCATAACCTCGAACCCTGGGCTTAAGTAATTCTTATAAGTTAGCCTCCCTAGTGCTAGAACTACAGATTCTCACCAGTAACTACTCTTAGCTACTTTTTTTGTTGCAGACACTGAATGTCTCTTTGTTGTCCAGGCAGGGAAAAGGGTGAAGAGTGAAAAATCATCTGTCAGATATAATGTACACTAGTGGGGGTGACAGGAACACTTAAAACCCAGACTTCTTCACCACTGTATAATACATCAATGTAACAAAAGAAAAAAAATTGTACCCCTTAAAAATTTGGAAGAAAACAGGAGAAAATCTATATGACCTTGGATTTGGCAGTGATCTTTTAGTAACAATACCAAAAACACAATCCATAAAAGAAAAAAAAAACTAATAGGTTGGACTTTATTTGAAATTAAAACTTCTGTTCTGTGAAAGACAATGTTAAGAGAATGAAAAGACAAGTTACAAAATTAGACAAAAATATTTTCAAAATACATAATGTTGCATAAACATGCATGAACAACATGCATTCAAAATATATAAAGAACTCTAAAAATTCAACAATAAAACTAAATAAAAATAGGCAAATGATCTGAACTGACACCAAAGAATCAAGTTGAGAAAGCTCCTCTTTATTACATTCAGAGATATCACCTTAAGTCCCACTTGGTAACGGTATATAATTTTTACTTATATGTTGCTGTCATCTATTTGTTAATATTTTCTTAAGAATTTTCCTAAGAATGTTATTCATTTTATTTTATTTATTTTCCTAAGAATTTTATTCATGATTGAGTATTCATGAGGGATTGAGTATTTATTCATGAGGGATTGAGTATTTATTCATGTGGGATTGAGTATTAAAACAAGGATGAGATATCAATACATATTTGCCAGAATAGAGAAAATTAAGATCTTTGATATTATCAAATGACAAGAAAATGGAGCAAAAGAAACTTTATTTATTGCTGGTGGTAATGCAGTTTGGAAGTTCCTTACATAGCTAAACATAGTCTTTTCATACAATCTAGTAATGGTGCTCCTAGGTACTTACTTAACTGATTTGAAAAAGATGTTCACAAATAGTCCTGTGCACAAATGCATGTAAAAGCCTTATTTATAATTGCTGCAACTGAAAGTCACCAAGATGTTCACCAACATGAACAAATGAACTGTCATATATCATACAATGGAATATTATTCAGCTGTAAAATGAAGTGAGCTATCTATTTGCCAAATGACATGAATGAAGGTTCAATGCATATTTTAAGTAAAAAAAGCCAGTTTGAAAAGTCAACATAATGTATGATTCTAGTAGAATGACAACCTGCAAAATGAAAGGAAAAGAAAACTCAGTACTCATCACCACCAGGTGGGGATAGTCATCTCCACTGATATGGCAGTTCTGGGAGGTGGGGATGAAGGGGTTGGAAGGGTGGGAGGGATACTTTCTCAGCAAGAATTCCTAAAAAAACTAGAAATTGACCTTCCATTTCCCCTTCTGGGAATATACCGAGAGGAACGTAAATCAATCTACAAAAATGATACCTGCACATGCATGTTTATTGCAGCACCATTTAAGATAGCAAAAACACGGAAACAACTGTGTTGCCCATAGTAATTGGACTGGATTTTTTAAAAAATGTTGTACATATACACAATGGAATATTATGCAGTCATAAAGAATAACAAAATTATGGACTTCCAGCAACTTGGATGGATTTGGAGTCTATAATACACAATGATCTATCACAGAAACAAAGAACTGAGTACCACATATCCTCACCTGCAAGCAGACCCTGAACATTTACCACAATACTTAGAAGAAAGGGATTGGCAGTAGACAGAAACTGCCCAGGGAGGTGAGGAGGAGGGCACAGAACATCAATAAGGGTACTTGATCTCAAACCAGGTGAAGTGGGGATCAAAGGGAGGCCCAAACCTTACCTATATGATGACCACTTGAACACCTAATCCTGAATTGTACCAGCATCTTTAAAATTAGAAAAAAAGAGAAAGTCCTAGCTTCTAACCCATCCCTACTCTAATATCATACTGGCAGAAATGGAGGTGGGTAATAAGGTGCCTTGTTGTATAGCCCGATGATAGTCAAATTATAGGACCTCCATGATGAATATTCAGGACACTTTTGGACTACGGTATGAAAAAAAAAAGTGTTCTGTCTGAAATCCGATGAGAATGATCATGTTATATTCAAGGTTTGTAGACAGAAGGCATATGCAGTTCTTTCTTCTGAAACAGAATGAAAGGTGACTCAAAGTCACTAGAGGTTGTTGCAAGATCGGGAGGAGGTTGGTTTTCCATTCCTTAAACTCTCAGTCTCTTGGGCAATCTGCTATTGAGTCTATCAGAGGAGATAAGAGGAGGATTCGAGTAAGAGGGCAGTTTGGGAATAATATGTAAGTCTCCCATGGGTCAAGTGGTAGCTAATCTTGAGCCACCTAGCCAGGTTTAGATTCCCAAACTCAGGATCAGGGAAAGATAGAGTGGAGGAATTATACAATGTAATAACTTAAGCATGCATCTCATGAGAGAAGCTAGCCGTACATGTTTGTCATTTGGAAGACAACAAAGGTCAGCCAGTGTTGGTGAGCGCAACAGAGGTGACCCATACAAGAACGTTAGAACCTTACCTAGTTAAGTAGGGAGAAATTTCCCTTATATCTTCTTTCTGACCAGTTGCAGCTCTCGGAATAAGCTAGACTAGAAAATGTGGATGGGTCTCAAAGCCTCTGCCTCTCCACAGTGTGCATCTTATCTCAGGCTTGCACTGGTGACAGTGTCTGTGGGGAGTGGAGATAGGGAATGGGGGAGTGAAGTAGAGTATGGAGAAAAAAAAACTTTTAAATTGAGTTTGACTTGAATCTTTAAAACTTACCAAATTATAATAACTGCTAGGGATGAGCTAGATTTTTAAGCTTTAATATGATCCGTTTTAATAACTGGGAGAAAATGGAAGGCTATGGAAATCACACAATCCATTAATGAATAGCAATATAGAGTTCAACAAAGCAGTGATTGGAAAAAAATAACAAAGGCATTTCATCTTTAAACACCACCAAGCTGAGCCTCCTTGACAAACGAGTTGCCGAATAAAATATACTTAAGACATTGACACTTTTTCTTATTCATCACTGACTTTGTGACTGCATACCTGTGTTGGCTGTGATAAAAGGGATGTATAAATATACCTAATGTCATTTATTAATAAGGAAGAAGTTATTTTTTATGTTCAAGTGAGGGCCATTGAACATAATGCTTCTACTTTCTATCCATCTTCCTGTTTACAAAGCAGACAAAAATGTAATTTGCAGACTTTACTGCCATTCTCCTTGACATTTTACTTACCTGCTTTTTTCTCCTATTAGCTCGCCTTTGAGAGCGTGTGGGCACTGGGTAGTAGATCAAGTTAATAGCTGGGACATCTGGTGCAGCCTGACAGACAGATTGTCTGCCTACTTAGACCCTCTGCATGAGTTAAAAAACCATAAGAACTTGGCCTTTCCAAAGTAGAGCTGACCTGATAAAAACCTTTCCTCAGAAGGCAATGTCACCTCCTTCGCAGGAACAAAATAGCAACTGTGCAATGTCAGAGAAGAAATACTGAGAAATTAACATTGATGTGACTTGGCTGTCATTTGATTTTGTTAAAAAAACAAAATATTTTTAATGTCAATTTTTACATTTTGAAAAAATTTTATTCTTAAAAATTTTGTGAAAGTAGTAAAAGTGGTACATAGAACACTTGTCTGTCTTTTACTCCTCTTTACCTATTGTTAATATTTTATTCCATGTCCTGTGTGTGTATGTTTGCTTTTTAATTTTTCTGAACCATTTGAAAGTAATTTGTATACTTGATGACACTGCCTCTAATTTGTCAGTGAATATTTTCTAAAAATAGAAATTCTCTTATATACCACAAGTACAGTTGACACATTCATAAATTTATAATGATGCTACTTTTGTCTAACCTACCATTTATATTCCCATTTGGTAGTTGGTCTAATAATGTAATGTATAAAATTTTCAAATAACAACATCCTTGAAATTTAGTGAGGTGTAGACCATTTGAACAGGCACACATGGGAAAATGCACAGATATTTTTTTTCCTAATGGCTCACTGTGTAAAAGAAATGGGCAGTCACAAAGATGTCTTTTCATCTGCTACTTATGACTTTACATGAAACTGATAATAATGTAAGAAGACAAAATTCATGAAGAAACAGAAAATATGACCTTAGGAAACTTTTATTGGTCTAATCTATCTTCTAAGAGGTCTATACATTAATAGTTAATTGTGAAAGTTTGGGGTTGTATTTGTTCACACAACAAGGGGTCCAATTGGAATCTAAATTTCAGTTCAACACCAGGTTCAAAGCTGTATTTCTGGTCTATAAATCCAAGAGACTTGAAGGTTAATTCGAGCTTTTTTTTTTTTTCTTTTTCATCAGTTGCTCCAACAGTGTCCTTTGCAGCATTCTTGAAGAACATGCACCATAGGAACTCACCTAAATCACATGTTAGATTATGTGACCCCTGGATCATTAGGTGGGGGACACATCTCAAGGGTGCAGAGGTGGACTGCAACAAAAATAGCAATGTCTTCTCCTACAATGTGTCCATGAGCCTTTTCAGTGTGACTGACAGGTCCTCCCATTAAGGCATAAGACTATCTTTTTTTTTTTGAGTCAGGGTCCCACTTCGTCACCCAGACTGGAGGGCAGTGGCATGCTCCCAGCCACTGCAGCCTTGACCTGCTGAGCTCCGGCGATCCTTCCTCCTCAGCCTTCCAAGTAGCCAGAATAACAGGCGCGCACTACCACGCCCGGCTAATTTTATTTTGATTTATTGTAGAGATGAGGTCCCGCCAAGTTGCCTGGGCAGGTCTCGAACTTGCAGTCTCAGGCAATCCACTTGCCTCGGCCTCCCAAAGTGCTGGGATTACAGACTGAGCCACTGAGCCCGGCCAAGACTATCTTTCATTCCTGACTCTGGTTGACCATGTGACTTGCTGTGAGCTATGGGACATTAGCACATTTGACTCCTACAAAGACTTCATAACTGCTCATACATAGGGCTTGCTCGCCTGTTCTCTTCTTGTAACCCTGAAGCCACTATGTATTAACTTCCTGGCACTACTGTTGCAGAGAGCCACAATTGCGTTGATTAAAACATGAGGCATTTATTCTCTCACACTTCTGAAAGCTAGACATCTGAAATGATAGTGTCAGCATGTGTCTGGTTCTTTCAGATAGGTTATGAAGAGAAATCTGGTCTATGCTCTTTGCTACCTCCCAGTGGCTCTCAGCAATCTTTGGCTTTCCTTGACTTGCAGCTGTATCACTCCAAACTTTGTCTCCATTTTTAAATTATCTTCTTTTCTCCATGTATCTCTGTTTGTCCTCTCTTCTCCTTATAGTGATATTAGGTATTAACTGTAGAGCCCATCCTCGTCCAGTGTGAACTTATTTTAACTGATTTCATCTGCAAAATCTCTATTTCCAAATAAAATCTCATTCTGAGTTTCTGGATAGACAAAATCTTTTTTGGTGGGGGGCATTAATAAACCCACATATACCAAGTAGAACATCTTGGGCTAGTCTGCTGGATGACAGAGACCTTATGGAGGAGAGATAAGCAATTCATGCTGAATTCCTCATATATCAACCAGACATCCATCAAACTTGCAAATAGAATTATCCTAGATAAGTCACCCAACTACCAACCTTGCATGTATGACCACAGATATATGAGAAGAAGAATTTAGCCAACTCTTGAAACTGAGCTAAGTAAAGTGGTGCTGTTTTAAGCCATTATGTTTTGTGGTGTTGTGTTTTTTCACAGAAAAAGCTGAAAAAGCTTTTGTCAGTATTCGGGTAGCAGGTTAAACATCAAATCATTTTAAACCATAGACAGAAAACAATTTCAGTGTAGTTCCCTTTACAAATTTGTGGACATCCTTTTTGTAGAGCTCAGATAGTGAAATGAACATAATAAAAGTCAATGTTGAAGATAGAGCAGTATTGATAATTGATCTTCCAGGAGAGCCACACACAAGGGCAAAGGCACGTAAAGGTAATGTCTGAGATCTTTATACATCTTTGTACATGTATCCAGATTGACATACATAAAATATATAATCCTTTAAATTTAGTTCCATACAAGCTCCTGACCACATAATATTCCTGGACAGGAAATCAGGACTTGCTCTCCGACTTAAAACTCCTCAACATAAGAATATTGGCCCTAGATGCTGACCCAGGGATTGCAACTCACATCTGGTCAGTTTTTAACTCTTAAAAATATGAACTCCTGAAGATAAAGGAGAAAGTATGATCAAATTAATATAGAGCTAGTTGCAATGGTCATTCATTTTTGGGGACAAAATTAAGGGGAGTTTTTCCCAAAATATCTCTACAAGAAGACCTTCTTTCACTGGCCCTACAATTTTCTTCACAGAAACTGCACTTGATAACAAAACAAAACAAACAAAAAATTATCACTTTTATTTTAAACAACATATTTTCAATGCTTTAAAATGTTCAATGAGGATTCTTGAAAGGTCAAAAACATGCAGGGAACTAAAAAGATTCTTAATAATAAATATCATTCTTCAAAATGTAATTTATGATCAGTAGTGGAAATGAGGCAGTATTCTTAACATGCCTCTTTTTTCATTTTCCTACTCCCTTAAGTGTTTCCTGAATGCCATCATTATCCATCTTGCAGTGTTTTTCCTCACATCTTCAAAATGGAAACAGATATTGGAAGATGTGTTACTCTTCCAAAAACAAGTTCTAGATTTAATGAATTATATTTTTGCATAGTGTATCATCTTTAAAATATTGAAGAAGTCATTGATGTGTGTGTGTGTGTGTGTGTGTGTGTGTGTGTGTGTGTGTGTAATTCTTCTAGGCAAGTATAGGCTAGAAAACACAGGAAAAGGAATAATGAAAGAGAGAAAGAAAAAGAGTGAAAGCCTAAATGATGGAGCAAAAATATTAGGAGACTATCCATCTGTCTATATGATGTTGAAGCATCCTTGACAGGTGGTAGATACATGGAAGAATGACCTCTGGAGGGCCCCTTCCAGAACTGTGAAGAAACGAAACTGAGTAAAAGCAAAGTTAATAGAGTAATTAATTCCTTCACTGATTGTATTGCCTTAGTTTTTCTCCCTAGATATTTAAAATAATTATATTGAAAGAAAGAGCAAGTCATTTTTAGAATAATTATCTCTGCATTTTGATTGGCTGTTCTTCAATACAAGAAAAAAAAAACCCTTGTTCTTGAAAGAATGTGATTATGAGCGATGTTATTAGAGTAATTAATTCATTGCTGTGATTGTTTCTTGTTAGCACAAATGTGGGAAGAAAGTTCAAAAACTGACTTCATTGAACTTTTGTTTCTAAAATGCATTTTACTAAAAGACTTTTGAAAGTTGACTGTTAAAGGGAAAATCCATTAATGTCTTCAATTTGATTTTCATTTTAAAAATAGAAAGAAAAAGACCACGCTTAGAGTATATTCTACATCTCCAGGTGAGTGTTCATATTTGATGTTTCCCGACTGCTTAAATTAAAGCTAACAAAATGTTCACTTTGAATTTGAGTCTAACCTTTCTTGCACAATGGGAAAAATAAAGGATCTTGCTTCAGAAATAAAAGTATTGCTAAAAGCAAAAGTGATTTAAGCCATCACTAAAATCAAGGAAGAAATGAAATCCTTATCTTTAGATCCAGAGGTTCTATCAAGTCATTCATCAAGATCAAGTCTCCAAAATTCATAACAAGTTGCATATACAGTGTTATACAGTCATAATTTAAGTAAGGAGATGACATTTTAATATTCTTGATAGTATAAAATAAACATGACAATCTCAAGAAAAGTTGAATTCATTTGGAAGAGTTCAAACATCTATTAAAAACGAAGTTCATATATACATTTGAGATATATGTATATTTCATACATAAAAAAATGTCACCTATTCCCCCTGTCTCTTTCTCTCTGGAAGGGTAAATAGAGAACTGCTAAGACTATCCTTATGTCCAAAAGCATGAATTGAAGAGTTGCTGCTTGATTCATCCAAAATCTACACTGTAGTATGATGTCTCTAATAATGCTGAGGCTAAAGATAAGTCATTACAATCCAGCATTTGTTATTGTAACTCTGAGCAACCTAGTTGCCACTGTTTTGACTCTTGCTGTTTGGTATAAATGACTCAATTTTCAATATTTGAGCAGGCATCAAGGGGAAAATTTGGCAAATCAAACAAGATCTGTGAAGTTTTTAAAAGACCCTATTAAGTTCTGAGAAATGTAAGATACATTAAAGACCACATTATGAAACTTCCCCAGACCTGACTATAACCCAGAGACAAAAAATTGTAACCTGAGAAGATGAACACAAAAGACCATGTTTTCCAAGAAAAATCAACTTCTTGGCCTCAGATTTTTCAGCTTGGATGTGGGTAAAATTGCTTATTCTGTGGTTGTGTTGAGAGAATTGAATGAGGTAAAGAATGAAAAAGTGTTTTGTAAATTAAGAAGTTCAATAAACATATTGTTGATTTGTTGCTGCGTCTTTTTAGATTAAAGTCTGTTCCCAGTGAAGAAATTTTTTTTTTTGAAAAAACATTTTCATGGTCACATGTAATTACTCTCTTGAGAGACTTATTTATGCACAAACATATATTAACATGATTCTAAAGCAGATCCTAGATAGAGTAAGAAAAAAGCCAACTGGATAAGGAAAAACTGCCTAGTGAGTAATGTATGAAGCATCTCACTGACCTACAAAGTAGTCTTAGTATATGTCACCTGCATCTTTGGAAAAGATGAAATTTAAAATTTAGGAATGTACATGGTAGAAAGCAAGGCTGAAATGGGAAGAGGTAGAGAATTCAAACCAGCCCAGGTCTTGATCCAGGGAAAATAACACCTCTTCAGGAATATGTGTGCATATCAATTCCCACATATATTCACTCCCAAGATGGTATGAAAAAGCCTTATGAGAATGAAAGAAGTCTCCTGTGTTTATGATGGGATGCTTGGGGTTAAAGACCTGAGTGTGCAGCATTGGTGATCTCTTCCGATAATAAAGACTCTCAGAGCTCCTTCAGTATGCAGCCTCCTAACAAGAAACCAGGCAAAGAGTATTGCTTTGGGTAATATTTTCAAGTCCTAGAGCAACAATAGAGGGATCAATGTCGAAAGGTGCCATTATAAACAAGGCTGTGTTCCAGAGGCTGGAAGGAGATATTTGGTCTCAGAGGTCTGATTGCCTACAAAATGCAAAAAGACAAAAACAGTAATAAAACACAGAAACCCGAGGGAGGTGTAAGCATCTGCTTAAAAAGAACCTATATTGAAACAAACCATGTGAAGGGGAGAAAGGATTGCAAAGAATTCTTTTTATGCCTTGCTGGGTAAAGTCCTTGGCTACATACCCTGCCATAGGCCAAGCCTAGGTTCCCTTCCTAAACAGTGGTTTACCAACACCAAATACAGAACATAACTAGATGTTTATCTTGAACTAAATTTGGTGATCAATTTATAGGTGAATATGTTACCTGTAAGAGAAGATGACTTCAATAAGTAAATGTGTAATGGCAACATTGACAAATAACATACCACATATCATGTGTTTGTCTCTCTAGACTGACCCTTTTCATATGCCATATAGCTTTTTGTCTGAGAGATCATAACCGTTACAACAGTAGTTTTGAGGTATTTCATTCTATGGTTCCTAGTTGTGTTTGGCTACTTCAGCAAGAGATGTGAGGTGGAGGAGAGTAGGTAGTTATATATTGCTCTGCCTCGCTCCCTCAGACATTACTTTGGGATAGCTGTGTCTCATGAACAAATGTCAGTTTCTATCCAGGCAAACTCCTCTGCACAGGTTTCTAATTCTAAGTTATGATAACACTTCTTCATTCACCTAGAAGTGGTAAGAGTGGCAGTTTTTCCCAAGATCATCGCACTCTTCTTTTTGCTTTTACAATTCATCTACAGTAAACATTTATGGGGGGCGGGTCAAGATGGCCTACTGAAGACATTGCATGATTGCTGTTGTGAGCAAAGAAACCTATATAAAAGAGCAGATCTAGGGCTTTGAGGGTAGATCTGAAGACCCAAGCTGAGGTCTATCAGATGATAACCTGGAGATGTGGAGGATGTACAGTTTCAAGACCCAGACACTCTTAGAAATATCCCTAAGAGGTTGGGAGAACATCTTTGGAGATGGAAAGGGTGAGTGAAAAGGACAGCTTTTCTTCTCTACACACTTCACACAAACCTCCACAGTAAAAGTCAAGGGAGAGACATCCCAGGTCCTCTTCCTGCCAATTGCACACCTCTCACAACAACCAGGTTCAGAGTGTTGTCCCAAATGCAGACAGAGACACTGCAGAAGCCACATGAGGCCTGGAGAACCCCAATTCCTGGAAGTTCCAGTATCGTGACTGTCAACCACCCTACAGAGTCGCATAGCAGTAGACAAACTGTGAGGGTGATCTGTGCTTTATGGGCATTCCCCCGCCCTCCTTCTCCAGCAAAGAGCAGGGTGATTCCACCACTCTGGGGATGCTTCTCTGGTGTTGGCAGTCATTGCAGCCCCAGGTCAGGGCTGAGAAAGTGGCTTGCCCTCCAGGGTGAGCCATTGTTGCAATAGCCCCTCCCATGGAGTAGGCTTTAGACTAAGAGGTAGGATGCTTCTGTAAGCACATCAGTGGTGGTGGTCCACCCACCTGTGGCTGAGAGAGAAATAACAACCTCTCACTGCTTTTTTTCTACCCCTGGGCAAAAGGAACAGCCCTGCCCAGATGAGGGAGGTCACTTCACACCCCCAATAGCACCTGAGCAACAGTAGAACCTCAGGACCTTTGTCCACCTGCCAACTTTGCTGAAAAGAAATGCATCTGGGGAGGAGGCCACGGGAGCTCCAGCCAGAATCCCTGGTGCCTGAGCCAGAAGGAGGGGAAAGCCTCTAAACTAGAGCAAATGTCTTGCCCTGTTCCCACCAGACTGCACCAGTGAAGCACTTCCATATTGTTTTCTCTTAGTTCACCATACTTTTTGTCACTGTTCCCCACCACAGGGGGACCAGAGGAGGGAGGTCAGGCAAAAAACAAACAACAAACCCACAAACTACTACCCCAACAGCAACAATCTTATTTAATTTTTTTTTAAATAGGAAAAAAGACTGCTCTCAAAGAAGAGAAAGAATCAGGAAAAAAAAAAAGCAGCAATCCCAAAGCCATAATGAATTGACACCCACAAAAGAGTTTCCCAGATCCCAACCAGAACAATCTGTTCTTGATGACAGACATAGAATTTAGACTAAGGATGGCAAAAATACTCAACAAGATCCACAATAAAGTTGGACACACAAATCAGTGTGGCCATAAAAACGGTGCAGGAATTGAAAGGTGACCTGGCCGTTATAAGAAAGGACCAAGCAGAACTTCAGGAAATGAAAAATTATTTCCTGGAACTTCAAAATACAATAGCAAGCCTTAACAGAAGTTGACCTCAGAGCTTGAGGATTGAACTATTGAACTAACCCAGCCTGAAAAACTAGAAAAAAGACTTAGGAGCCTACGCTACAGTAGGTTTGGAATTATGTAAAGAGACTAAATCCATGGTTGATTGGCATCCCTGAGAGAGAAGAAGAAACTGAGAAACCCTGGGGAAAAAACCTTTGAAGATGTCATCCAAGAAAATTTCCATGATGTTGATAGAGAGGCAGTCATGCAGATGCAATAGAGTCAAAGAATTCTTGCAAGATATTGCATGAGGAGTCTATCACCAAGGCAGATAATCATTATTTCTCCAGATAAGCATGAGAGAAAAAAAGTCCTAAAAGCAACTAGAGAAAAGGGACAGACCATCTACCAGGAAAGACCCAACAGACTGGAGGCAGACTTCTCATCAGAAATCCTACATGC